>CAUYPK010027479.1:0-72827 GCA_963574355.1 Loris lydekkerianus
TCTGAAAAAGACATATTGCCCCCTAACTTGGTGTGCTCACGGGCGCTCCCCAGTGTTGGAATGGCTAAGAACACAGAGGAAGCCCACCCTGGCTTCCATTCTACCACCAGTTTACTATTCAGGTGACATTTGGTTGGGTAAAGCACCCTCTGTACCCCATTTTCCTGGAAATAGAATAAAGCTTATAGAGTGGAAGTGAGGATTAGATAAGGAGGCTCAGGGAGGTAAAGTAATTTGCCCCCAATATTATGGAGCTGTAGTAGGAAATGGAGATATTAATAAAAGGAATAATAAGAGACTCATAATTTTATTGATTATTTATTAATTATTTTTTTTGAGACAGAGTCTCAAGCTGTCACCCTGGGTAGAGTGCCATGGTGTCACAGCTCACAGTAACCTCAAACTCTTGGGTTTAAGCAATCCTCTTCCCTCAGCCTCCCAAGTAGCTGGGACTACAGGTGTCCACCACAATGTCCGGCTATTTTTAAGTTGTAGTTGTCATTGTTGTTTGGCGGGCCTTGGCTGGATTCAAACCAGACAGCTCGGTGTATGTGGCTGACGCCCTAGTAGCTTGAGCTACAGGTACTGAGCCAGAGACTCATAATTTTAGACTCTTTGTTTATTAAGTTAATTAATGGATGTAAGGTAAGGGATATCTATATATTGCTCACAGACATACATTTGATGTCCATCTCAGCAAAATAGATCAGAAATGCCCTCACAGGTAGTATTTGGATGAAACTGGATCATTTCATCTAAGTAACATAATTGGACACCCAGTCCCTATTTCCTGGGACACCAGAAACAATCACTTTTTGTTTGTTTTTTTTTGAGACAGTCTCAAGCTGTTGCCCTGGGTAAAGTGCCATGGTGTCATAGCTCACAGCAACCTCAACCTCTTGGGCTTAAGTGATTCTCTTGCCTCAGCCTCCCAAGTAGCTGGGACTACAGGCACCTGACACAATGCCTGGCTTTTTTTTTTGGGGGGGGGGGTGTAGTTGTCATTGTTGTTTGGTAGGCCTGGGCTGGATTTGAACCTACCAGCTCTGGTGTATGTGGCTGGTGCACTAGCCGCTGAGCTATAGGAACTGAGCCAGAAATGATCACTTTTTATTGTTTTCCTTTTAGACTTGAGCTTGATATTTCCTCCTTTCTCCCACTAACTATGGGAGAACCTCTGCAAGTTGACCACCCAAGGGACCGTAACAAACTGGCCAATATACAGAGATGGCCAACATAAAGAACGAGGCCTACTATACTGATATGTACAAGTGGTGCATGTCTGGATTATCAAAATTAGGTCAACTTAAGCAGATGGTCAGTGCAAGGAAGAGATCGACTATGGAAGTATTACTGCTCATCAAAGCATCTGAAGTTGTAAGCATGCTCTCCTTTGAGTGAATTCCACTGGTCTCTTGTTGAGGTTTGTGTTCAGAAGCAAGCTTGTGCTAATCTATTCACCAGCCTTTCAATCTGCCTCTTTTTCTTCCTTTTTCATGTTTGAGTTTTGTTACCTAATACATCTACCTCAAACTCTCGGGCTCAAGCAATCCTCTTGCCTCAGCCCCCGGAGGAGCTGGGACTACAAGCACCCACTACAACCCTCAGTTATTTTTAGAGACAGGGTCTCACTCTTGCTCAGGATGGTCTCGAACTCCCGAGCTCAGGAGATCCACCTACCTCACCCTCCCAGAGTGCTAGGATTACAGATGTTAGTCATCACATCTAGCCTTTAAAATCACTGTCTTTTTTTGAAGCCTATGTAAGTTAAGCATTTTGTATTTAAAACCTAGTTATGAATTCTTTTAATAGAATTTAGAAAGGGTACAGCTAGGAAGGTGGAACTCAGTGTAGGACTTAGTTGAATGAATTTTAGCTGGCACCGGAGAAATTTGAGGGAATTTATTTTTAGGACTGACTAGTAGTTCACAACGATGAAATTCAAGTCCTGATACAAATAGTCTGAAATTTGGCCTATAATCTGGACTTCTATAATATTCTGTGATATACAAGATAACTCCCCCCCCCCTTTTTGAAACAGAATCTCACTTTGTCACCCTTGCTAGAGTGCCATGGTGTCATAGCTCACAGCAACCTCCAACTCTTGGGCTCAGGTGATTCTCTTGCCTCAGCCTCCCAAGTAGCTGGGACTACAGGAGCCCACCTCAATGCCCTGCTATTTTTAGAGACAAGGTCTCACTCTGGCTCAGGCTGGTCTTGAATAGGTGAGATCAGGCAATCCACCCCCCTCGGCCTCCCAGAGTGCTAGGATTATAGGCATGAGCCACCATGCCTGGCCCAATAAAAACCTCTTTTAAAAATTTAAGTAAAATAGGGCAGCGCCTGTGGCTCAGTGGGTAGGGTGCTGGCCCCATATACTGAGGGTGGCAGGTTCGAACCCGGCCCCAGCCAAACTGCAACAAAAAATAGCCGGGTGTTGTGGTGGGCACCTATAGTCCCAGCTACTCGGGCAGCTGAGGCAAAAGAATATCCTAAGCCCAGGAATTGGAGGTTGCTCTGAGCAACCTTGCTATCTACTGAGGGTGATAAAGTAAGACTCTGTCTCAAAAAAAAAAAAAAAAAAAAAAGTTTAAGTAAAATACTCATGGTAAATTATATCAGATAAGATACAAAATTATATAAGACATCAACACTCCAGAAAAGATTTTAAAAGATACAAAATTATAGAAACAGATTCATTTCAACTCAATATCCTGTAATGAGCATCAACTGTGTATAATGGGTTATGAAAACAAGGAAGTGGGTGATTTCTATCAAACATTCAAGAAAAATTAATACGAATATATCACAAACTCTTCCAAAAAATAGAAAAGGAGAGGTCATTTCACAACTCATTCTATAAGATATTAATTACCCTGATACCAAAACCAGACACAGACGCTAGAATTCACAAGCGAAGGTGGGGGGAGTTCAAGCCAGGAGTCAGGTGCTGGCAGATGGATTTCAGGGAGAGAGCAGAGACAGAAGGCTCAGTTACATGACCCCAAGTGAGAACAATGGTAATGATGATGGGGTTGATGGTGGCTATAGCAGTGCACACACATGCTGTGTCACTCTGTACACAGATTTGAGCTCCAATTGTGTGTTTTTCTCAAGCTTTCTTCTCTGAAACAGGACCCGGTCTTGAGCTTGCCCTGGATAGCTCATTGCTATGGGTAATACGAGAGATTGAATTCAGTGTGTGGCTCTTGAACAGGACTGAGACTTTTGCTCCTATGTCAATAAGACATAGTCACGTTGCCTTTTCCTTGTCTCTCATCCCTTCCCCCCATCAGTTGACACTTCCCTCTCCACTATGCCCTCACTGTCTTTTAATGGCAGCTCCCTCCAAATAACGCCATCAGTGTACCTGTCACAGATGGAGATGTAGTAGTTTGCCGTGACTACTGCAGTTTACATTAACCCTCTGACAAAGAGTCAAGTGATGGCAGTGGTGGGATAAACTTTTCCCAATCCTTTTAGTCTCAAAAATAATGGAATACATTTTGCGTCCGTATTTAGAGCAAAACTTTTTCTTTTTTTTCATTTTTGAGACAAAACTTAATTTTGTCAGCCTCGGTAGAGTGCTGTGGCATCATAGCTCACAGCGACCTCAAACTCATGGGCTTAAGTGATCTTCTTACCTCAGCCTCTTAAGTAGCTGGGACTACAGGCACCTGCCACAACTCCTGGTTATTTTTAGAGATGGGTTCTTGCTCTGGCTCAGGTTGGTCTCGAATTTGTGAACTCTGCCCACCTTGGCTTCCCAGAGTGCTAGGATTACAAGTGTGAGCTACAGTGCCCTAAAATAAAGCATTATGCCCTTGGTAATGAAATATTTGTTGAGCAGATGATAGCAGAATTAATTCAGAAAAATGTACTAAGGATATCAAAATAGTTCTCATCCTGGGAACCACTTTTGTTGGCACAGGTTGCTGGAGTCTCTAATGGGCAAAAAGAAAGTCCCAGCTTGTTGTCCTTATAGGTTTGGGTTCCAGTCCTACCACTTACCTGCTCTACGACAGATGAGGGAAGGGGGAAGTCCTCACCTCGCGGCATTGCTATGGGGATTAAGGGCCAGGACATGTTTTTTGTGAAGCATGTGGCGCACTGTGGGCCTCGACATCCATTCCTCTCCTATCCCCTCAGTTTTAAGATGCTACCTTGATGGCCTGCACAGCTGAGATAAAAAATGCAGAATGCTGATGTGAAGGAGGCTTCCTTTGAAATATTAATTGCTTCCTCCAAAGACTAGGAATTTTGAAGGGCTTTGTTTGCTCAGCTGAATGCTTGTAACATAGGCAGGTCACTTTACCTTTCCGAGCCTTCATGTTCTAATCTGCAAAATAGGGATAAAAACTTCTGTCTTTAAGGGTTGGTTAAATTAGGGTAAGCAGGCAAATCATTAAAGCTTCTGGTTTTAAACAGTACGTTTTCATTGATTGTAAATGTAACTTTACGTTATACAAAGGTAACTCAAAGGACATAAATGCAAAGGGCTTTAGTTTTGTCTCCCACTATCTCTTCACATCTATTCCATGGGGAAAATTCTTCCCCTACACTTGCATGAAATTTTGGACAAGTCTCGTAATTTGTACAATGTATGGGCAAGTCTCACGAATTGGCAAATGTCGATAAATAAAAGTCCTCCAGTCTTTAAAATGTCAAAATAGTGTATTTAAAGTTTATTGTTTTCTCTCTCTAGCTGCTCTAGCATGCTTCAGAGTAGACGCCCACACCCATCCTACTCTCTTTCCCTGCCTTCCACCCTTTCCAGGGATGGTGTTCGGAGGCAAGAGAGGGAGGTGAAGGGAGCAGGAGAGCTCAGTGATCGCTGCTTTCAGCCAGCAGGTGTCTCAGGCAGGCACTTTGCCGGGTTCTTTGGAGGCCCCCACCTGTTTCTGATCTCACCCCACGGGCCCCTTGATAACTGTGAAGCCCTCTGGCTGGTCCCACACTCCTACCTCACCCTGAGCATCCTGCAGGCCTTCCCGCTTTTTTCTGGTAAGATCTGCTTGCCACTTGAGTTAGCCCTCTTGACCCCATCAGGCCCAGGGAAGCTATTCCTGCATTCTCTGCCCTAACAGAGAGTACGAGTCACCCCCAACATGGCGATTTGCCCCTCACTCTGCTGTGGGCTAGCTTCTGTAGACAGCCACCTTCTGACCCTGTAGATTTCTCAGGTGAGTCAGCTATTGGCCCCCACGACCCCCAAGGTCCGGGTGTCCCTGAGCCTCTCTCTTGATTTCAGTGGAAGGGGAAGGGGCCCTTCCTGGAGCACCGAGCTCCCAGGAGTGTCTCTCCCTCTGCCATACTCAGTCTTTCCTTTGGAAATCCTGCATTGCGATCTTGTGTCTTACTCTGGAACCTGGTATTGTCTCAGTGCCTCAGCTGGATCTTCCATGTCATCCCTGGCATGTGGCTAGTAATTGCATTTTTCTTGTTTAATCTCAGAATCTCCACTATTGCTGTCCAAGATCAAGACATTTAACCCCCTTGGCCCCTATTTCCCCATCTATAAAATGGGAATGATAATAATGGATCCCGCCTCGAAGGGCCTCTGTGAATGTGAAATGAGATAATGTGTAAATGTACCTGCTGCAGGTAGTTCCTGGCACTAGAAGTTTGTCTATATGTCAGATATGTTCATGATTATCATCATCATCATGATTAATCCTCAAACAAATCAATTTTTACTGGGAAGGACCACTTATTTTCATGTCCTTTCATTACCAACTCTCTCTCCTTTCACTGTTTGGCCAGAGGACTCACACAAATATGGATGTGTATGTCAGCACAGCTGCACAGGCAGAGAGGGGCTTTTCCTGTAGGCTGTCCCCGCCAGCACCCAGCACCTTGCCTCTGCACTCCCTCTAATTGGCTTATCTCTGAACACTGTCCTTAATTAAGTGGTGGGCCTGTGTGGGGCCAGCTGGTGCTAGACCATCAGCCATCTCTCTACCAGGACCCCTGGGGCTTCCCTAATGGCACAGAATTTCCTGAGGCAGAAAAATGGGCTAATCCCATTGTTGGGAGACCATATGCAGGAGCTTCTGTGCTGAATGATTAGAACCATGAAGATGATGTTTGAATCTCATGCAGCGATGCTCTGCATATTTTTCTCTGATTTTAGTTGTTTCTTTTAGGTTTTACACAGTTTGACTTTGCTCTAAAAGGAGAAAAGATAAGTAATAGGATGGTAGGGCTGTTTTCAGCTTGTAATGCATTTTTTTCTGTCACCCATCACAATAAGACTTCATTCATCACCCCGTGCCAGCGATCAGAGGCCTTGCTTTGGGGCTTTTCAGCTCCCTACATTTCTCTGGGATATAGCACCTCCCATGACACAGACTCAAATCATTTATTTTTCTCCTCTACCCCTCACTAGACTGTGAGTTCCTTTGTAGTTTTTGGCCGGGGCTGGGTTTGAACCCGCCACCTCCAGTATATGAGGCCGGCGCCCTACTCCTTGAGCCACAGGCACCACCCTAGACTGTGAGTTCCTTATCTTTTCTCCCCATGTGCTAAAACAGTGTGCTGATCATAGTCTCTCTGAGGTCATAGACAAGTAATTTCACCACTGTGAGCTTAGTTTCTTCATCCGTGAAATGGAAAGTAATAGTGTCCAGCTCGAAAGGTAGCTCTAAGGACTAAAGTAGTGTATGCCAAGCACCTGGCACATAGTAGGGCCTCAGCAAAGAGTAACCGTCTCATAATTGCTATAAGCTTTTAATACATGAATTAAATAAAATGTTAGCGGAGTTGATACTAAGTTTATAATGCAGGTCATCATTAAATAAAGCATACATGAATCTGCAGCCTCTGGTCTCTCCCTATCCCCAGGCTCTCATTGTCCTCAAATGGCCTGAGTCACCCAAAGTACCTCCCAAGCCACATAGTCTTGTCACATCTCTGCTGCCAGGTCTTAAGTGGCTCCTGTGCTTCCTGAATCAAGGCCGGGCTCCCGTGCATGGCCCCACCTAACCTCGGCACCTGGTCCCCTTCACTGCCCCTTATTAAACTCAGCTATGGGATGAAGGGAGAGACTTCTGGTGGCTGTCCAGCTCACTACTCTGTCACTGTCATGCCGTCAGGCCCACTCAGCAAGCCTCTGCTGAGTGTCTGCTCTGTGCTCTCTCCCTGGGCGAGCTCTGGGGAGAGATGCGGCTGCTGTCCTTGAGGAGGATGTAGTATGGGAATGGCGGTAGGAGTCCTCAGCCTGTCTGGGAGTCAGCAATGGCTCACAGAGGTGACATTTGAGTGGAACAAGCAAAGAGCATGGAGACTGGGAGAGCATCCTAGAAAGAGGGAATGACATAAGCAAAGACCAGAGGTGTGCAGTGTTGTGGATAAGCAGTTCAGGGGATTAGAGGGGGAGGCTATGGGCCCACAGAGGTAGGCTGTGCTGGACTGGAACTGATGTCTGGGTGGGGAGTCTGGCTTTGATTTTCCAGATGTGGAATTCGCAGAAGTCATTTAATCAGGCCAAGCGTTTCTTCCACCGTGGCCAGATTATTCTGGTAGTATAATTTGTGCATGTATTTTATTTTGATATTTAAATAAGAAAAAAAATTGTGGAGGTTTTTTTTGTTTTGTGTTTTGTTTTTTATTCAGAAAATTATGTAGAATGATAGGAAAATGTCAGCTCTTTAGTTGGTCATTCACTCTTGAATTTGATTTCTAGGCCTCTTGTTTGCTAGCTACATGCCCTTGAGCAAATCACTCATGTCTCTGAGGCTGGGTTTTTTCATTTATTAGAATGAGGGGAAGTCCTCACCTTGCGGCATTGCTATGGGGATTAAGGGCCAGGATGTGTTTTTTGTGAAGCATGTGGCGCACTGTGGGCCCCGACGTCCGCTGCTCTCCTATACGCTCAGTCTCAGGATGCTGCCTTGATGGCCTGCACAGCTGACAGATAAAGAATGCAGGACGCTGATGTGAAGGAGGCTTCCTTTGAAATATTAATTGCTTCCCCCAAAGACTAGGAGTTTTGAAGGGCTTTGTTTGCTCAGCTGAATGCTTGTGACATGGCCAGCTGGGACTTGCTATTCCAGGCTGCCTGGAAGATGCATCTAATGACAACACCAGGCACCGAGGCTGTGTTGATAAGTTTGTGGAGGTGATCTTCTTCCTAAGAATAGTTCTGGAAAGCTCAGAGGAGCAAAGGGATTGCAGGAATACCTGTGCGCCCCCCCCTTTTTTTTTGCCTGAAAACCCCTACTTGGGTTTCTCTGCAAGGCCCTTGAACTCCCAGGGGTTTGCTCCGTCAGACCCAGTGTGCATTGTTGTCTCTGCGAGGCCCCGCGTGGCAGAACATTCTTAAAGGCCAGTTCTTATCTTTGCGTTACTCAAAGATGCATCCTCAGTGCTTTCTGAGCAGAATAGCCAGCAGAGGCTCAGAGGCACGAAATAATATTTAAAATGTTGGCTGAGCACGCTCTATGCGCAAGGTGTTTGGTGAGTTTGCTGCCCAGTGGTATGTGAGGCAGAAAACTGAGGCAGGGACTTGGTGTGGAGCTGGTACTCGCCTTTGTAAGGCACGCAGGCCTTCTGATGGAGGCTTCTTATGCAGGCTTCTGTCTTTAGCTTCTTTCTCTTTACTGCTTTCTTTGCCTATATTTGAGTTGTATCTTACAGTAGCAGTTTCCCTGCTCAAAAAGGAAAGGAAAAAAAAAAAAAAACCAAGGCAACAGCAGGCCATGCAGACATAGACTAATGAAAGTGCTTCAAGCTTCTGCAGGGCAGCTCGTGGAGCTTGAGATGTGGAGTTGGACAGGCCTGAGTTCTAATCTGTCCCTGACTGTGACACCTGGCACCTCTCTGGGACCTGGGGGCCTCCAGCGTTCCCCAGTGTGCTGAAGGTGAAAGAAGGAATGCATGTAAGTGCCGTCCACCCCTCTAAGGAAGGGATTAAGGAAGCCATGCAGCTGTGGCTTTCTAAAGGTGTCACCCACACCAAGTCACTGTCACCCTGGGTGCTGGCCCAGGCAAGTGACTAACTAAATTTTGTTCTACAGCTTTGCGATGAGATCCCACTTTTGCATTCCATTTTTGAGGAAACCTCTCTGGATTTCATGGCCTGAAAAACAGTCTCACATTTTCTCCGACTCTGACTCCTCCTCTGAGTGTGTCTATTACTTCTCTTGGAGCTAGCAAATTGCAGAAAAACTTGCTGAAAGTAAAATTATAATGTGAAAAAGAAAGATACTGAAGCCATTAAAGGTTAGTCGTGCTGGTGTAGTGAAGGCAGCAGACTGCCCCCACCCTTACAGCTTGGCTGCAGTTGCCCTGATGTGCCCCAGAGCCCCCAGATGCGGCAGGATGGGCAGCAAAGGTGAGTTTAATGGGGTGCATGCCCGGTGAATCATCAGCAACAGGAAACAAGAGTGACACGAAAGGCAACAAAAGTGGCGCCATCTGATGATTTATTCAGTTTTTTTTTGTTTGTTTTGTTGGGGTTTTTTGCAGTTTTTGGCCGGGGCTGGGTTTGAACCCAACACCTCTGGCATATGGAGCAGGTGCCCTACTCCGTTGAGCCACAGGTGCTGCCCCTTATTCAGTTTACTAATGTTGTTTACTAATTTTTGAGATTTAGTCATACCCCAGACTACCAGAATTCATTCATATTTCCAAAGGAAAAATTTACAGACTTCAGCTTGGCATCCATAGGTCAGTGGTTAGAGGGCTGGCCACGTACACTGGGGCTGGGGGGTTCGAACCTGTTCTGGGCCTGGCTAAACAATAATGACAACTACAACAAAAAATAGCCTGGTGTTATGGTGGGTGCCTGTAGTTCTAGGTACTTGGGAGGCTGAGGCAACAGAATTGCTTAAGCCCAAGAGTTTGAGGTCGCTGTGAGCTGGGACATCCTGGCACTCTACCAGGGGCACCATAGTGAGACACTGTCTCTAAAAAAACAGAAAGAAAGAAAATTTACAGGCTTCATTTATAATGATAATCAAGAATTTGTAATAAGGAGGCGCCTGTGGCTCAAAAGAGTAGTGTGCCGGTCCCATATACCAGAGGTGGCGGGTTCAAACCTGGCCCTGGCCAAAAAAAAAAAAAAAAAAAAAGAATTTGTAATACATAAAGAAATGCTTTCTTGTCTAGTTATTACTATGTTTGTTGAATATGTGATAATGCTAATATTTGTTGAATATGTGCATTAGTGAATGAAGCATTTAACATTGCTATCCCTTGATCTATCAAGGTTAAGGCCTTCATTCATCAATTCAGGTATTTAAAAAAATAGTGTTGAGCACCCATGATGTATCAGACACTTTGCAGGGCCCTGGCGCTATAGGGGTACCCCACTAGGTTGGACCAGGCTAGACTTTCCCCACATCTTTGCCTATAGTGGGTACTGTTATGCTTTTTCCACTTTACCAGACTATATGAAAGTAATAATTACTCCCGATGGCCTAACGATTTAAATGTCAGTTAAATACATAAATGGGCAAAGCAGTAATTATAGATAAATATTAACATGATTGTGGATTAGGGAAGAACTTTTAGAGAGTAACCTCAGGAACACACATGGCAAAAGGAAAAGATAGATTAGGCCACGTACAAATTTCAAACTTATATAGAAATATAAAGGAAAAGACAAGCTGAGAAATATAATCACAAATAACTATTTTATCTCAAATAAAGAAAATTCTTACAAATGAATAAGAAACATAAAAACAAACAGCTAACTGTAATTATTATATGTCACTTTTACAATTACAAAAGTAAATACAAGGTTGTTTATTCATTTGAATAAACTGATTTGAATTCATGCTGAAATGTGACCCGACAAACCAGGCACAAGGGACACAGAAATGGGTCAAACACCATCTCTGCCCTCCTGGACCACACGGATGTGTTTGGAAACAAATACTGAAGAACACAGCATGAAAATAAGACAAAGAAGCTGGTACAAGGAAGGCTCAGGACATCCAAGGAGGCAGGATCACCTCCATGGAAAGGGAGGGATGTCAGGGTTGTTTATTTTTTTGAGGCAGGGTCTCACTATGTCGCCCTCGGTAGCATGCCATGGCGTCACAGCTCACAGCAACCTCAAACTCTTGGGCTTAAGCAATTCTCTTGCCTCAGCCTCCCAAGTAGTGGGACTACAGGTGCCTGCCACAATGCCTGGCTGTTTTTTTGTTGCAGTTGTCATTGATTTTAGCTGGCCTGGGCCAGTTTCAAATCTGCCAGCCTGCATGTATGTGGCCGGCACCCTATCCACTGAGCTAGCTACAGGCACCGCCCAGGGAGGGATGACAGGGAAGGGGCCATTCTAGCTAGATTTTTAAAAAGCTCTGTTGAAATAAAATTTACTTAAAATAAAACACACCACTTTTAAGTGTATATTTTGATGAAATTTAGTAATTTTATATACTGGTGCAACCACCCCCACAAGATAGCTTTAGAATCTTCCCTCTCATTCCTAGGCCTAGGCAACCGATGATCTTTCTGTTTCTATAGTTTGCCTTCTCTAGAAACTTTATATAAATGGAATAGTACAATATGTAGTATTTTCTGTTAGACTTCTTTCATTTAGCCTTTTTTTGTGTGTCTTAGAAAGATGCAGATCACAAAAACTTACTCAAGAAGAAGAAACAGAAAATCTGAGTAAATCTATGTCAATTTTTATAGAAATTGAATTAGGAATTTAAAATCTTCACCAAAAAGGTCCAACCCCAAATGGATTTACTAAGAAAAAAATAAATACCATCCTAACAACCACTTTTAGAAAACGGAGGAGGCTCGGAGCCTATGGCTCAAGCGGCTAGGGCGCCAGCCACATACACCTGAGTGGGCGGGTTTGAATCCAGCTCCGGCTGCCAAACAACAATGATGGCTGCAACCAAAAAATAGCTGAGTGGCACCTCAGGCACCTGTAATCCCAGCTACTTGGGAGGCTGAGGTAAGAGAATCTCGTAAGCCCAAGAGTTGGAGGTTGCTGTGAGCTGTGATTCCATTGCACTCTACTGAGGGCAACATGTAAGACTCTGTCACACACACACCATTTCATCTATATTGTCAGTTTTTTTTATTTTTATTTTTATTTATTTTTTTAATTAAATCATAACTGTGTACATTAATGCAATCATGGGGTACCATGCACTGGTTTTATATACAATTGGAAATATTTTCATCACACTGGTTAACATAGCCTTTCTGGCTTTTTCTTAGTTATTGTGTTAACACATTTATATTCTACATTTAGTAAGTTTCGCATGTGCCCTTGTAATGTGCACCGTAGGTGTGGTTCCACCAATTACCTTCCTCCACCCATTCTCCCCCCTCCCTTCCCCTCCCTTTCTCCTGTCCCCATATTCTTAGGCGATAATTGGGTTATAGCTTTCATATGAATGCTATAAATTGGTTTCATAGTAGGGCTGAGTACATTGGATACTTTTCTTCCATTCTTGAGATACTTTGCTAAGAAGAGTATGTTCCAGCTCCATCCATGTAAACATGAAGGAGGTAAAGTCTCCATCTTTCTTTAAGGCTGCTTAATATTCCATGATGTACATGTACCACAATTAATTAATCCATTCGTGGGTCGATGGGCACTTGGGCTTCTTCCATGATTTAGCAATTATGAATTGGGCTGCAATAAACATTGTAGTACAAATATCTTTGTTATAATGTGTTTTTTGGTCTTCTGGGTATATACCTAGTAGAGGAATTGTAGGATCGAATGGCAGGTCTATTTTTAGATCTCTAAGTCTTCTCCAAACATCTTTCCAAAAGGAACATATTAGCTTGCATTCCCACCAGCAGTGTAGAAGTGTTCCCTTTTCTCCACATCCACACCAAAATCTCTGGTCTTGGGATTTTGTGGTATGGGCTAATCTTACTGGAGTTAGATGATATCTCAAAGTAGTTTTGATTTACATTTCTCTGATGATTAAGGATGATGAGCATTTTTTCATATGTCTGTAGGCCGTGCACCTGTCTTCTTCATTGAAGTTTCTCTTCAAGTCCCTTGCCCAGCCTGAAATGGGCTCACTTGTTCTTTTCTTGCTAATACGTTTGAGTTCTCTGTGGATTCTGGTTATTAAACCTTTGTTGGAGACATAACCTGCAAATATCTTCTCCCATTCTGAAGGCTGTCTGCTTGCTTTACTTACTGTGCTCTTGACTGTGCAGAAGCTTTTTAGTTTGATCAGGTCCCAGTAGTGTATTTTTGATGCTGCTTCAATTCCCGGGGGTCCTCTTCATAAAATATTCGCCCAGGCCAAAGTTTTCCCTGCACTTTCTTCTAGTATTTTTATAGTTTCATGTCTTAAGTTTAAATCTTTACTCCAGTGAGACTCTATCTCAGTTAATGGTGAAAGGTGTGGGTCCAGTTTCAGTCTTTTACAGGTCAGCCAGCCAGTTCACCCAGCACGGTTTGTTAAATAGGAAATCTTTTCCCCACTGAATGTTTTTAATTGGCTTGTCAGAGATCAAATAACGGTAAGTAGCTGGGTTCAGCTCTTGGTTCTCTATTCTGTTCCATACATCTGCCTCTCTGTTTTTGTGCCAGTACCATGCTGTTTTCATCACTATCGATTTATAGTATAGTCTGAGATCTGGTAGAGTGATTCCTCCTGCTTTGTTCTTATTTCTGAGTAATGTCTTGGCTATTCAAGGTTTTTTTTCTGATTCCATATAAAACGAAGTGTTATTTTCAAGATCTTTAAAGTATGACAGTGGAGCTTTAATAGGGAGTGCATTAAAATTGTATATTGTTTTGTGTAGTATGGACATTTTAACAATGTTGATTCTTCCCAGCCATGAGCATGGTATGTTTTTTCATTTGTTAATATCTTCAGCTATTTCTTTTCTTAGAGTTTCATAGTTCTCTTTATAGAGATTTTTCACGTCCTTTGTGAGATAAACTCCCAAATATTTCATCTTCTTTGGCACTACTGTGAATGGAATAGAGTCCTTGACTATTTTTTCAGCTTGACTATTGTTGGTATATATAAAGGCTACAGATTTGTGAGTGTTGATTTTGTAACCTGAGACGCTGCTATATTCCTTGATCACTTCTAAGAATTTTGTAGTAGAATCTCTGGTGTTTTCAGTTTTCTTTTCTTTCTTTCTTTTTTTTTTTTTTTTGAGATAGAGTCTCTCTATGTCACTGTCAGTAGAATGCTGTGGCATCACAGCTCACAGCAACCTCCAATTCCTGGGCTCAAGCGATTCTCCTGCCTCAGCCTCCCAAGTAGCTGGGACGACAGGTGCCCACCACAATTCCTGGCTATTTGTTTTTGCTTGTAGCCGTCATTGTTGTTTGGCGGTCCTGGGCTGGATTTGAACCCGTCAGCTCAGGTGTATGTGGCTGGCACCTTAGCCGCTTGAGCTACAGGCACTGAACCACGCCCAGCTATTTTTTTTTTTGTTGTGATTGTCATTGTTGTTTGGCAGGCCTGGGCTGGTTGAACCTGCCAGCTCCAGTGTATGTGGCTGATGCCCTAGCCGCTGAGCTACAGGCGCCGAACCTCATAGATCATCTTTTAAGAGTGTCCTCCCAGAAGGACACTCTCTCCCTCCTTTTGGGCACACCTTCAACATTTCTATTTCCTACCATCCATCTCTCATCCAGAGTAACTTAGATCACCGAGGACCCTACTAACCAGAAAAATATAGCCTTCCCTCTTCAGTCTCAACTGGATATCCCTGTGGCTATGGCATTCCTGATGCCACTTTAGCATTCCTAGAACTGATAAGCCCAGACAGTGATGGGGACCTGATATGGGGGAAGGGGCGATTTTTTTGTAACCTTACGACCTCTCATCTATCTCTTATTAGTTTCTATTTAAGGTATATTTGTTAGTGTACTAGTCACCACCCACCACTACTCTTAGCCAGCACCTCTGTCAATGTTCTTATTTTCCAACCTTTTCTTTCTGTAGTTTGCAGTAAATACTGCAACCTACATTAATTTGTGTAGAACTGAATTAATACCTAGTTTGAGCGAATAACTTTAATTTTTTTTTTTTTTTTTTTTTTTTTTTTGAGACAGGGTCTCACTCTGTCACCCTGGGCTAGACTGCTATGGCATCAGCCTACCCCACAGTAAGCTCAAACTCCTGGGCTCAAGCAATCCTCCTGCCTCAGACGCCCAAGTAGCTAGACTACAGGTGCTTGCCACAATGCCTGGCTACAGTTTTAATTTTTAACTATCTGTTATCATGATTCTGTACATATGAGCATATGGGCTTTCTTTGTGTGAGACACCATTTCCTGGGTACACAGCCCTTAAAAGCTGCTTGTAACCTATG
Organism: Loris lydekkerianus; assembly: GCA_963574355.1. Taxonomy (NCBI): domain Eukaryota; kingdom Metazoa; phylum Chordata; class Mammalia; order Primates; family Lorisidae; genus Loris; species Loris lydekkerianus. Next base: position 15,270 of record CAUYPK010027479.1, read on the forward strand.
ATTAGACTTCAATGGCAGCTAGGTGCAGAATGAGCCACTTACCTAATGTAGAGACCCAAACCTTGACACTTGTCATTGCCAAATGTTATCCATATCAGATCTTTCTTCAAGAGAGAGGGAGGATTCTTTTCCATTGATTTTCTATCAAACGAGCTTCAAACTTTATCTACTGACTTTTTTTTTTGTCCACGTATGTGCTTTCCTCATTTTAGAAAACCATCAGACATGGTGTTCATGTGCTTACTGGGAATTAACGAAGAAGAATGATTCTAAATCATCAGAATGCTGCTTTTCTCCATATGATACTCTTCTCTCTCTTTCACACAAAAGAAACTGAGAGATACATGCAAACAAGTATGTGTCCCTTGACGCAGTCATTTCTGGCCAAGAGGAAGCAATCTTCCACCACCCTCTAAAAGGTGTTTTAAAAACTTATTTATCAGTGGCGCCTATGGGTCAAGGAGTAGGGCGCTGGCTCCATATGCCGGAGGTGGTGGGTTCAAACCCAGCCTTGGCCAAAAACTGCAAAAAAAAAAAAACCATTTTTATCTCCCAGGACACTTGAACCTATAGTTAAACTTTCACAACACACTTAAATTATATTTATTTTTAAAAAAGAATTTAAAAAAAGAATATACTTACTGTGTTTTTAACTTCTTTTGAAAGTAATATAATTAATGATCTTTAAAATTTTTTGAAGCACATCTAAGATCCTCTCATGGCACAGCAGTGTGCTGCGGCGCACTGGTTGAAAATCACTGTTCTAAAAGGACACTTTGGACATAGAGGAGTGGGGAGAAGGAGGAGAAACGAGAGAATTTTCCATTTGATTCCTTCTAAGAGGCAAAAATGCCTAATGCAGCTCCATCTGACTTTGTGACGTGTTACACAGCTCCACTTTTTGTAAAAGCATAAATAACTCTTTTCCTTAGACCCAGGATGGATACTTGGATGTTTGACTTCTTCTAGGTGATAGGTATAATGTTATGCTGAGAAGGCTGGGACTCGGGTACTCTCCTCAGCTGGGACTGAACTTTCTTATCAGAGAATAGGCCTCAAAAGCAATGTTCCCAGATTTGTGGTTGGACCATTGTAGATTCAGGGTGTGGAAGAGGGTGTGAAAAAAATAGTTAGAGAAAACTATTTTTCTCAGACAAGAAAAATAATCTCATAAAAAATATAGGTTTTCAGGCCAGGCATGGTGGCACTCTCGGAGGCCAACGTGGATGGATCGCTTGAGCTCATGAATTGGAGACCAGCCTGAACCAGAGCAAAACCCCATCTCTAAAAATTGCTGGGCATTGTGGCAGGTGCCTATAGTCCCAGTTACTTTGGAGGCAAGGCAAAAGAATTGTTTGAACCCAAGAGTTTGAGGTTGCTATGATCTATGATGCCACGGCACTCTACTGAGGGTGATAAAGTGAGACTGTCTCAAAAGAAGAAAAAAAAATGGAAAGAAAAGAAATAAAGATTTTCCTTTTTCCCCTTTAACATCATAACATATGATGAACAGAGTATAGTAGAAACTGTCATTGCTTCCAAATCAGCAGAGGACCACTGTATATATTGTCAAATCTTTACATAAGAAAAGTAAAACTTTTATGATCCTTTGTGAGTAGAGAATAAATTTAGATCATCTTAGATCATCTCTGTTTTCTGGAATGTTTGCTCAAGGCCACGCACACAGTGGAACTCAGGGCAGATTCACCAAATTTGAGTGATGGAAATGTCTCCAAATGGGAAATGGTGAGCACTCTTAATGATTAGTGAGATAGCTTGGTCAACCAATTTGAATTAGGACAAAAAATAATTGTAGTAAATAATGTAGATAAGATATAATTTACTTTAACCAAAGTCAAGTATTGAGTCATATAGCATAGTAGAAATAACTTTGGTTAAAGTTAACTTAATTTTTCTTTAAATAATCTCCAAGTCACTCTGACCATGTTTTCCTAAGGTTTTGGAATTATTAAAGACAGAATGGAGCCTACGAAATAAATAAATAAATAAATAAATAAATAAATAAATAAATAAAAGGACAGAGAAGGCTCCTGAGCAACTTGCAACAGGCCTTACATTTCTTTTCAATCTACAGATTCTGTTTCCTCAACCACATCCTGATAGTATGGCACCTGGCAGCATCCACTGACTGCCTCCATCAGAGTTCATGAAGGAAACTGCTTCTCCTTCTTCAAGAGCAGTTAAATAATAACAAATGTAGACAAGATTTTTGAACAGAGATTTAACATGTTTCCCTGATAGAATAAATTACCTATGAAAATCTGTAGGAAAATTTAAGACCACTAATACTTAAAAGCATTCCATTCTTCCTTCACAAAGCAGTCAAAGTTTGAAAAAAAATGTTTAAGAGGATAGGCAAAGTATTTATTTCTCAAGGATTTGGACACATAATAAATAACACGTAAAAGCTTAGATACATAATAAATAAAATATTTTCCCTTATGACAAGAGATTTTTTTTTTTCTTTCAGTTTTTGGTTGGGGCTGGGTTTGAACCCACCATCTCTGGCATATGGGGCCGGCACCCTACCCCTTTGAGCCACAGGCACCGCCCCCTTCTGACAAAAGAAATGGAATCTTTATATGATCATAGTTGACAGTGATCCATTGTTTTGAGTCTCCTTTTTTATCAGGAAGTGATTTGTACCAATTAATATATGTATATATTCTTCATAGCCAAAAAAATTATTCCTTGCATAATTCTATTTCATTTTTTTTATATAAATGTCTGTGTTTTTCAAATTAGAAATGAAAACATGCCCTCCATTCTGTTCTTTTACAACTCTTTCTTTCCCAGGTCAAACATTCTCCCCCTGCCCCTGCTGCCTTCCCTCCTCCCTCCCCTGCTCCTCCTTCTGGATGTTGGGGCTTCCTCAGTGTCTGGTGCTTGGTCTTTCCCTCTATAATTTGCTCTTTCACTATCTCCCCTTGAATCATTGCAAACAAATGTGCTTAAGTGGGACAAGGCTTTAAAAAGGGAACATCTGTTTATGGTGGATACTCAGTATTGGAGATTCATTTAATCAGACATTCATTGAATACTACTTTGTTCAAGTCCAACTTGAATTAAGCTCAGAAATAAGCCTGGTGTTGGAAGCTGCTGCCCAGATTTTTCCCACTCTGGGCATCATAATGTTGACTGCAGTGGTCGGAAACATAAGAATAGCAATCACAGAGATTTGGTTATATGTGCAATTGTTTATATCTCCCCATCTGACCACAGGTCTGTGGAGGCAGGAGCTACATCTGCTTATACACTGCATTTCTGCCTCCATGCCTGGAACAAGAGATATGCAAACATTTTTCTTGAATAAACAGCTCTATACTGAAAATCAAATATATTTTTTATACAGATATCCCCCACGGGCTTTGTGATTTTGACACAAATACCCAGCCCTCTTCAACGAAAGAACTGCTTTACATTATTTCTCATTTAACCCTACGTTATTCCCATGAGTAGGCCTCGTGCAAATCCCTTACATGTGAGTTCACCGACGTAAAGAGCAAGTGAGACCTGGCCCTCGAGTTAGAGCTGGGACACAGCCCAGGTTATCTCATTCCAGTGCTCGTTCTTTTCCTAGGAACTGACTGGCTCTGTGTTTCTGTTCCAGCCTAGGCTCTATGTCTGTGCTTCTCACCACCACCCCGTTTTTAGGCAGGGTTCCACTCTGTCACCCTGGCTAGAGTAGAATGGTGTCATCATAGCTCACGGCAACCTCAAAACTCCTAGGCTCAAGCCATGCTCCTGCCTTAGCCTCCCACGTAGCTGAGATTATAGGCATGTGCCACCATTCTTGGCTAATTTTTATATTTTTTGTAGAGATGGGGGTCTCGCTTTTGCTCAGGATGATCTCAAACTCCATACCTCAAGCAATGCTAGCCTTGGCCTCCCAGAGTGCTAGGATTACAGGTGTGAGCCATGGTGTCCCCCCCACACACACACACACTATTTAACCTCTGTCTGACCTTCCTTGAGCCACACAGGTGTTACATGCTCTGGGACATCATTTTCTCCTGTGATGGTCTGTTTCTTTGTTTCTTTTTATGACCTGGCCCGAGGCAAGTGCTTATTTGTTAGCCTTGCTGCATAGGAGGCTATGCCTCCTTCTAATGAAGGCTGCAGACTGCACACCCTTGGTTTCTTATGACCAAAGCATTACCTCTCTCCATTAATGTGAGGCCCCAGCTCTGCTGGGAACTTGAATTTCTGTGCTCTGTGTACACATTATTTTCTGCCTTGCTGAGCTGAAGCAAGAGTGTTTTAAACCTTGTTTGATAGGAAAAAAAACTTCCATTTTGGATTTGAATCTGTTGCTGTGTAACAAATTACTCCAAAATGTAGCAGCTTAAACAACAAATATTATCTCATATAGTTTCCAAGGGTCAGAGATCCAGGAATAGCCCAGCTTAGTGCTTCTAGCTCAGGGTCTCTCATGAAATCAAGTGAAGGGTTTCCTGGGCCTAGGGTCCACTTTTAAGGTTGCTGTCCGCTTGGCTTTTGTCAGGAGGCCTCAGTTCCTCCCACGTGGGCCTCTCCACAGAGGATCCTTGAGTGTGCTCATGACATGGCAGCGCGTGGCTCCCAGAGAGTGATCCTAGCAAGGAAGATCCTGCAAAGCCTTTGGCAGCCCAGACTCAGAAGTTACACACTATTGCTTCCTCTATACACGTATTGTTTGTTAGAAGAGAGGTGCCAGTTTCTCAACATCATTCAAGAGGAGGGAATTAAGCCCCACCTAGGGTAGAAGTATCAAAGAATTTGTGAACATGTTTTGGAAGAGATATGGATGCCATAAGGTGCTGTGTTGCAACTTTATGTCCCCTTCCAGGCCAGGGAGCCCAAGGGAAGTGGGAGCTGCATTCCACATTCCACACCCCTGTTCCAGACACAGGGAAGGTTACATGGATGCGAAAGGATAGTCCTTATTCTCAGTGATTGCACAGGGTGAGAGGGAAGAAAGTTATCTGCACAGGTAGCCTGCTGTAAGGTAAAGCACAGTGAGTGCTGCATGGGATGCCGGTCAGGGAAGGACACGCTCATTCAGGTGTGGAGCCAGGGAGGGCTCCCTAGAAGGGAGAGCACTCACTCACGCTTGTCTCAGGAAGTCATGTACTATTGCAAGAGTTGAAAGTGTGAAAAAAAAGAATCTGCCAGGTACGGGAGCAGCATGAGCAAAACCTCAGGGGTAGAAAAGTACAGTGTGTGTTTGCAGAAGGGCAGCATAGACCAGTGTTGTCACCAGAAAAATGGATGAAAGTATCTATCACCAAGGGGTGCTATGAGGATTACCTAAGATAATGCATTTCAAGAGCTTTGCACAGTGCCAGGCACACACAAAATTCTTGCTAAATGACTGATGAAGATAAAGAAATAAGGCTGGGGCTCGGCGCCTGTGGCTCAAGCGGCTAAGGCGCCAGCCACATACACCTGAGCTGGTGGGTTCGAATCCAGCCCAGGCCTGCCAAGCAACAATGAGGGCTGCAACCAAAAATAATAGCCAGGCGTTGTGGCAGGCGCCTGTAGTCCCAGTTACTTGGGAGGCAGAGGCAGGAGACTTGCTTGAGCCTAGGAGTTGGAGGTTGCTGTGAGCTGTGATGCCACAGCACTCTACCCAGGGTGAAAGCTTGAGGTTCTGTCAAAAAAAAAAAAAAAGGAAAAGAAATAAGGCTGGAAAGGTAACTTGAGGCCGTGTCACAAGGCCCTGCATGTCATCCTAAGGAATCATAGCATGTGGGGACTGGGACTGGGCTTTCGACCCCTCCCATAGGAAGCTATTGGAAGCATGCTCACAGCTGAGCTTGGGGATGATTCCTGCGTAGATGCCAGATACATCAGAAGGAAGGAGGAGGGATCAGGATTCTGATGCCGTGATTCTGATGGTATGGTCCAGGAAGAGGAGGCACTGAGGCCCCAGGTGAAGCAGGACAGAGACTGAACAGGAGAGGTTGAAGGTAGAATGTTTATTGACTCCTTTGAAAAGATCTTGCCTGTAGCAAGATCCCAAGGTTCTGCTTTAGCAGCTACTCTGAACATGACTATGCAACTGTTCAAAGGTTTGGGGAGAGCAGCCCAAAACATTCTTGCCCACGAGTCTCCATGAGATGGCCCAAACTGGGCCTGGTTCTGCCACTCCTTGGTGGGGGTTGGAAAGCTGGCTCAGCCTTCTCCCCATAGGTTTTCCCACAAAAGTGACCTGCTGAGGAGTCCTTTGAACCCAGATCTGAATGTATTGATTGAGCCCACTCATCTGCAGTTTGCCCATCCACTGGGGGACATCATGGTCCCAGACTCTCTTCCTTCCACAAGGGATGGTGTAGGAGGTAAGTCCTGCATCAAGTCGCACCAGTGAATCTACTGTGGAGGGGACAGTGGGTCTTTAGCAATGCATGGAGGTCATCCTGTCACAGTGACTTAAACACTTCATGACACTAGAGAAGCTATGACATGAGGAACATCTCTGGGATGACAGGGCTGGCAGCCTGTGGATGAGGGGCCCTTCCGGTGTGCTCAGAGCCTCACTGTGGTGTACACCTAGGCTGGCCAAGGGAAAGTGCTTTCTTGTTATTGCTGCCAGGAGCCAAAGTCTCAACGAGCTTGAGGGACCTCAAGGAAACTTGGGTTACACATCCACCCCCAAGTGTGAGATGGCGGGAGGACCAGAGCTTTGGAGTCAGGAGTCCCTATGACACCTAGGGGTCAGTGCCTATCACGTGGGGCAGGGCAAGAAGAGCCCAGGAGGAGATGACATGAGCTGACCAGAAAGGAAATCAAACAACAGCTACCTGCGTTTACTACCCACTGAGTTCCAAGGCCTAAGTCCTGTGAGGAATGTAAGGAAGACATGAGGCATGGCCCTGGGTGGGAGTCTCACCTTGGGAACAGCACTGGTGGGACAGCTAGGGCTTGGGGTCCCAGTGCAGATCTCTCCCTAACCTGGGGGCTGAGGTAGGATATCCTTGTGCAGCCTTGCAAATGAGATCGGGCTCAAAAGTAGGATTCTGTCATGAGTTTTCTGTTAAGTATCTTATCCCTTAGAGAGATTGAGAGAGACAAAATGGACTCATGAAAGAACTGGAGAGCAACATGAAGCTGCTCAGTGACCACAAAGCTGGACAACGCAGTTAAGGGGCCAGGAACCAAGAGATGGAGACTTCGGGCTGAGTAACCCAGGAGAGGTTCCTGGGAGAGGACACCACTGAGCTGGGCCTTTAAAGTATAATTAAAATTGGGGCAGTCTGGGCTCAGCACCCATAGCACAGTGGTTGGTGGGTTCGAACCTGGCCTGGGCCAGCTAAACAACAAGGTCAGCTGTAACAAAAAATAGCCAGGCATTGTTGCAGGTATTTGTAGTCCCAGCTACTTGGGAGACTGAGGCAAGAGAATCACTTAAGCCCAAGAGTTTGAGGTTGCTGTGAACTGTGATGCCACGGCACTTTGCAAAGGGCAACATAATAAAACTCTGTCTCCAGGGCGGTGCTGCCTGTGGCTCAGTGGATAGGGCGCCGACCCCATATACCAAGGGTGACAGGTTCAAACCCAGCCCTGGCCAAACTGCAACAAAAAATAGCCGGGTGTTGTGGCAGGCGCCTGTAGTCCCAGCTACTTGGGAGGCTGAGGTAAGAGAATTGCCTAAGCCCAGGAGCTGGAGGTTGCTGTGAGCTGTGACACCATGGCACTCTACCAAGGGCAATAAAGTGAGACTCTATCTCTAAAAATAATAATAATAATACTCTGTAACCCTCCTCCCCCAAAATTGGGGAAGTCTGATAGAGGAGAGCTCTGTCAACGGGGAAACGGTACTACCTTGCTCAGAAACGTCCAGTGGCTCCCAGACCTACCACATGCATGCAAACCTGCATTCCAGGCTCCATACTGCCTGGCCTTAGCTCCTGCCCAGCTGCTTACTGCCCAAGCCTCCACCTTTCTGCACCCTGACCAGTTCACCTGCTTTCCAAACCTGCCACGCAGACGCATGCTGGTGCCTGAGTTCCCTTCCTCCACTTCTCTGTCTACATCCTTCAGAGCCCCTTCCCAAGGCCTCACTCCCTATCAATTAGAATTAAGCGTTCTCTTCCCTCTTTCTTTCTGAACTTGGTCCCATTTGACTCATTCTGCCTTTTCTCAGGATCATACATAGTCAGATCCTGACTCACAGACAATGAACACCTCTACCATGGCTTATACATCCCCGTGGGCCACATACCCTGCCCATGGCTGGTGTTTGCCACGTGCCAAAGGAATGGGTGAATGAATGATCAAGCAGAAATATGGTCACACCGGAAGGGGACATCACGTCACGGAGACCATGAGCACCTGGGAAGCAGCACTGGGCATAACTGCCCCAAACTGCTCTCCGTCAAGCATCTCAGGGTCATCTGGTCCAGTCTGTGTCACATAATCCCTCCACAGCATTGCAGACAGCTGGTTGGACCCTGCATGAGTACTTCCCCTGAGGGCAGGCGAAGCAGGCTGCAGCTCTAGCACATTGCCTGAGTGCAGTGGAAAGGACATGAGCTGAGCTTTGATCCCAACTCTGCTATGTGCCAGCTGTGTTGCCTTCTGCAAGCCACTTAACCTCTCTGAGTCGCTTGGTTACCTCCTTTATAAAAGAGGCATAATACTACCTCCTTCTCAAAGTTGTTGTAGGGGTTATAGAGAATATGCAAAAACAGAAAACAACAAAACAAAACCCTCCAGCTTATACAGGCTACTAATGAATGGTAGCTAATTCTATTTTTATGACATGATTAGTTGTTGCGTGCAACTGCAGGAGGTTTTATAAAGAGTCCAAGGAAAGTTCTCAAAAATGGCATTTGGGCTTAAACTTACCATGGAACTCATTAATAAGGTCTCACATGGAGATGATGTACCAGAGTTATTCAAGATTGGGAGTCAACAACCTTTTCCACCAGGGACACATCCCACAGTTAACAAACTTTTGTGGCAGGGACACATCCCACAGATAATGCTTAGAGACACTTCCCAGCCCACAGGGGCCACAGCAGGGATGCAGAAGGGTGCAGAGGCTGGCCTGTAAGAGATGGCCCAGAAAGAGAGCTTAGGGACACAGTGCACACCTGTCTTAGTCCTAATTCTGGAAGCAGGTGGGATAGGACAGAGAATCCAGGTTTCTGCTATCATGTTTGAGAGTCGAGTTGATACTGATTTGGCACCAGGAGACCCAGACTCGGTCTTAGGAGCCCATCTAACAGCAAGGCTTTGGCTCTGAAGGGTAGAAGGAAGAAGGGGGTGCCTGGAGCACTTGTCAGGGAGTGGTGGCCAGAGCCCCAAATGTACTCTGGGTTAGCCCTAGGCCTCTGTGTGGAGCCCACATGGTTCAGAAGTCAGGTCAGGAAATCTGACTGAAACTAAAGAAGGTGGAAAAGGTAGGAGGTAGAGGTGAGGAAAGGGTACAAAAGCAGCCTTGCTGAGCAATGGGCGGGATGCCATTAACAGGGTCCGAGGGTCTCAATCCTCATTGCAAATCCTATCCTTTCCCCATCTCCCCATTGCACCATTGCAGTGCGTGGCACCGCCAGCCAAGGTCCTGGAGCCCTCACTCTCCTGATCCTTGCCTCCCACCACTCGGAGCTCTGAGTCTTGCCCATTCTCTCTCTTCTCCACCTCCTCTGTTGCTGTCCTGCTTTCCCCTCCTCACCGCAGCATTCTGCCTGGCCTCCCACCTCCACTTTTCTCTTCTGTTTTCCATTTATACCAACATGCTCTTCTCCAAAACTAATCTAGCCTCACCCATCCTTGGCTTACACTTTGAATCCCACGCCCTTAACAAACAGGATGGGCCCCTACAGACTCTGTCAACAGCTACATTTATTTTACCTTGTTTCAAATGTGTCAGCCATCAGCCATATAACAGATCAAAAACAGCTGATGAGAAACCCAGGGAGGGGTTGCTGAGAACAAGAAATCTGACACATTGACTCAAAAAAGCAGCACTCCTAGGATTGTTCCCTGTAAGGACCAATAACCATTCACACCAAAGCGCAAGAAGACTCTCCTGGCCAGGCATGCCAGCTCATGCCTGTAATCCTAGCACTGTGGGATATTGAGGCAGGGAGATTGCTTAAGGCATGAGTTTGAGGCTAGCCTGAGCAAGAACAAGACCCTATCTCTGCAAAAAATAGAAAAAATTAGCTGTGTGTAGTGGTAGGCACCTACATTCCCAGCTACTTGAGAGGCTGAGGCAGGAGAATAGCTCGAGCCCAGGAGTTTGAAGTTGCTATGAACTATGATGACCCCACAGCACTCTACCTTGGGCAACAGAGTGAGACTGTCTCAAAAAAAAAGGGGGGGGGGCTCTTCTACACATACACAAGTACAAATCTCAACACTAGTCCTAATTGTGATAACCAAATTATATTCAGTACTTTTTGCTTCCTTAGATCCGCAAACATTTAGGTAAGGATGCTCTAAATGTGGTTAAGATCTAAAGACATCAAATGTGATGATTTAAAGTGATTAAGACTGTTAAAGTTCTAGCACTATCAGAAGCAAGCCCTCTCTCTGCTATTTAAAAGGAGGAAATTATTCTTTAGGATTCTGGACAATAAAAATTCTTCATTATGAAAAAGTGAGGAAAGGAATTGACATTTGTTGACAGGTCACAAATACAAGGCAGAGACTGTGCCTAACAAATCATCTCACTTAATTTCATGACTTTTTAACCCTGCACACAGCAGACATTCCGTATTTGCTGAACCGAATGGGTTGGCGTTTTGCAGCCTTATTTTTATTTTATTTTATTTTTATTATTTATTTATTTATTTATTTATTTTTTGAGGCAGAGTCTCAAGCTGTCACCCTGGGGAGAATGCCGTGGTATTATAACTCACAGCAACCTCCAACTCTTGGGCTCAAGCTATCCTCTTGCCTCAGTTTTTCTATTTTTTTGTTTGTTTGTTTGTTTGTTTGTTTGTTTTAGTAGAGACGGGGGTCTTGCTTTTGCTCAGGCTGTTCTCAAACACGTGAGCTCAAGCAATCCACCCCCCTCCGCCTTCCCAGAGCACTGAGATTACAGGAGTGAGCCAGTGTGCCCAGCCAGTCTTATTTCAGAGATTAGGAAAATGAAGTCTGAAGATTAGAATTTCCTGCCCATGATCACGGTGTGGATTTGGGAGCTGAGCTCTTTCTCCAAGTCACGAGTGCTAAGGTCACAACCTCTGTCAAATTTGCAAAAAGGAAAACTTGCATTTTTCATGATGAAAGACAAACTAACCCTCCTGCCACACTTCAGTCACTGCCACGAGCACTAGCTGTGACCTTGCTGTGTTTGCAGCCCTGTGTTAGGAGCACTATTTCCAGGCATATGATATTTCACATCCCTAATGCTTTCTTTGACAGGAATGAATTCAAAGCCTGGACGGACATCAAGCCTGTGAAACCAATAAAAGCCAAGCCCCAGTACAAGCCCCCAGATGATAAGATGGCTCATGAAACCAGCTATAGTGCCCAGTTCAAAGGGGAGGCCAACAAGCCAACAGCAGCTGACAATAAGGTCACTGACCGCAGAAGAATACGCAGCCTCTACAGCGAACCTTTCAAGGAACCCCCAAAGGTGAGACTGAGCTGGTGGGAATCCATCCACTCCAGCACCATCTGTACTGGAAAGGTTAACTGCAACAGAGCATGGAGGTGGGCTACTGCCAGCTCTTTAAAATCCCCGGGTTCCTTTTAGCACACTGAGACCCAGGGTATCTTCAACAAAAAGCTCTGTTAAATTCAAAGGGAATGTTAAAAGGGAGCATTACCTAAAACAAAAAGCTAAAGGGATGGCAGATTTCCAGAGAACCAGTTTCTGATTTTGAGAAATTCATAAAAATAGTGGCAGCAAATATCACCTAAACCCTAAATCCCCTGTCTTAAAATAACTGTGCTTCTGCCCCTGAAGGCCCACCCAGTGCTGCAGGCCCTCTCACCCAGCTTCCTTCCCACCTCTCCCTGGTCCTGCCTCAGCCTGGCTTCTGTCACTGGACCCTTTCTTCCTTCCCCAGTCCCTGAAAAGTGCCTGCCCTCTCTCATCTTCCCTGGACATACACCATCCGCCAGCTGTTCTCAGTCTGTTACAACACACTTGTTACATCAGCTGCAAGATGAGTTCCCAGTAATTTGTTACTAAAATAAGCAGTTTGTGAACGTGGACTCAGGGATTTTCCTATAATAACACTACCCTGCCTTAATTGCATCTCAGTATGAGTTCATGAGAGGGAGAGCGATACAGCTAGAGGAAGCAGGCACATACATGTCAAACACCCCAGCTTATTCTCTCATTCAGTCCCCATGGAGATGGAGATGTGTAAATATCCTCTCTTCTATCCTCTCAGAAAATGTCTGAGAACCTAAATAGCTCTAGAACCTAATTAGCCTCTTCTCTGCTTTTGTCCTAAAGTCTTACACTCAAGAGGAGCTTCCTATGTGGCCCAGGGCATTTATGGGTAAAGTAACTAACCCACCCAGTTTGCCTAGGACTCTTCCAGAGTTAGCACTGAAAGTTCCATGTTCTAGGAAAATTCTCAGTTCCAGGCAAACCAGGACTATTGTTCACCTTACTTATAGGTGATTGAAAACCACTGCCCTCAGTGAGTGAATGAGCCAGCCTGTGAGGCCCAACATCAGCTCTGTCATCCATAGAGGAGGGGGGGTCTAGGACATGGGGCTTGCACTGGGTAAAGGAGAATTTAGGGAGAAAGAAGGGAAGACTGGGGACATCAGATCTAGAGAAGACCAGGATTTAGGGAGGAAGAAGGGAAGACTAGAGACATCAGATCTAGAGATGAACAGGGGGTATATTGAGGCATCATGCCCAATGACTAGAGTTCTCTGAGAAAGGGGGTCGGGGAGGTGAGGCTATCTCCTTAAAATGAGGGGGCGTGATGCCAGCTATAGTGCTGGGAGTGGGAGCTTGTGGAGAGTGGAGCGGGCTTGGAACAACTGCCCTGGGGGAAACGGACAGGGACCCATCCAGAGAGGAGGAGAGAGCTGCAGTGCTAATGAGCTAGCTGAGGTTAGAGACCTCCTGGCCAAAGTGCTCAGTGAGGACTTGACTCCATCTAAGCTCCCCATCCTAGAGACAGAAACAGGGCAAGGCCAGCTGGAGCTGCAGTAAGAAACCAGCCCAAGGCTCAGCGCCTGTGGCTCAAGCAGCTAAGGCGCCAGCCACATACGCCTGAGCTGGCAGGTTCGAATCCAGCCTGGGCCCAACAAACAACAATGATGGCTGCAACCAAAAAAATAGCCAGGTGTTGTGGCAGGCGCCTGTAGTCCCAGCTACTTGGGAGGCGGAGGCAGGATAATCACTTGAGCCCAGGAGTGGGAGGTTACTGTGAGCTGTGATGCCACGTCACTTTACCCAGGGTGACAGCTTGAGGCTCTGTCTCAAAAAAAAAAAAAAGGAAAAGAAACCAGCCCAAAGACTCTGCACGTTATACAGTAGCAACAGAGGTTTGTCTATTCCCCACGTCCACCCTGGGTCAGCTGCCACTCTGCCTCTCATTGCCTTTTCTGTCTGGTGCTCAGAATGATGCAGAAGTCTCTCTGTCCGGCAGAGGAAAAGAGAGCAGTGGGGAGCACAGGCTGACTCTGGATTCTTCTGCCTGGAGGTGACCCACATCACTTCTTACGTTTCACTGACTAAAGCAAATCTCATGCCTTTGCCTGCATGGAACAAGGTGATGCGGTCTAATCTTCCCACGGGCAGGGCCGTCAGATACAGCAGTGACGCAGGCACCGCCCGTGGTGGTCCAGGGGAAGGACTGGCCGCGCAGGGCATCCAGCGTAGCCAGTGAATGTTGCCCAGGTGACTGACCAGGGAGCTCACACAGGACAAGTCAAATGCCCCAATGTCACTGGAAACACTTCACGCACTGTGCTCCATCAGTGCCAAACTTCTCTTACTGTTATTCTTTAAGTAATAATGTCTCCTCTCTAAATTCTCCCCTCTGCTCCCTCCCTTCTGTGTTTCTGTATTTGCGGTCTGTCTGTCTCTCCATGCAGGTGGAGAAACCTAGCGTTCAGAGTTCCAAACCAAAAAAGACCTCAGCAAGCCATAAGCCCACGAGGAAGGCCAAAGACAAGCAGGCGGTGTCGGGCCAGGCCGCCAAGAAAAAGAGTGCAGAGGGCCCCAGTGCCACCAAGCCCGAGGACAAGGAGCAAAGCAAAGAGATGAACAATAAACTGGCTGAGGCGAAAGAGTAAATTTCACTGCACTTTCCTTTTACTCTTCTCTCTCTTTCTTTTTTTAAACCAACAAACAAAAAAAGGCCACAAAATTAATTAGAAGCTTCTCATCTGCCTAGGTCCTGAGTGTTCCAGGAGCTCTTTGGTTTGGTTTTGTTAAAGGCAGAATCCTGCTTCAAAGACTGAGTAGGCACCTCCTCCTTAGAGGAGCCCAGGCCTCCAGGCCACCGGCACCTGGAACACCGGGGAGCTTTGCCCACTGGCTGTGCCCTCCCTTGCCGGTGAGACCTCTCGCTGACAAGAAAGGCGAGCAGGTCCCGCAGGAGCAACTCTGAGCTAGCTGTGAAGCAAAACTCTTGGTGTACCTGGAAGTGTCTGTAGGTCTCCTCTTCTTCCCCAAGATCTGAGCCGTTGGTCAATTTTGAACTTTAGGTAGATGTGTTCTTTTCCAAAATTCAGAAAATTATCCTATGCTAGAGAAGCTCAGCTTGGGCTGCAGCAATTAACAAAATTTCTGAAAATATTTAAAACAAAAGAATAAACAACCTTGGCCTTAATGTCAGCAAAATGAAATTGTGTCTATTAAGTGATTGTTTCATAGAATCTTCTGTTAGAGATGTGTGCCTGTGTTTAGTTTCCTATCAGTGAGCTCTACTCAGTAATAGATTAGCCACTGATAACTAAAACGAGGCCAGCGGTGGTAAAAAGGTTCGGTGTTTTAGGTGCGTTCTAGATGTCAGAGGAAGGTCACAAAAATGAGGAGACTTTCCCTCTGTTTACTGCCTAGCCAGTGCTGCCAAGGTTGCAGAACACCCAGTTCAAGGTGACTGAGAAGGAACAGTGAAGGTGTAGGGAAAGCAAGGCTTTCCATTTCGGGGAAGTCCCAGGGGCGCGTAGATGGTGGCCAGTGTGGCAGTGGTTGCTCTCCCTTCCTGCCCTGCTCCTGCTCTGCTCCTTGGGCAGGAGGGGCAGGGAGCAGGTCAGGGGATTTTCTATCACTTACCTGCAGACTAGGAGAGTGCCTTGCTGAGTGATTAGCAAGCATCTTTAATTCATTAATGCATAAAAGCAGCTCACGGTATATTCTGTGTCGCGTATCTATGTGGCCAAAGCTCCCAGGGGTGGCTAGTGCCGACTTAGCTGTGCATAAGTTGTGTTGTAGGTATTAGTCGGGGAGTTGTTGTGAACATACCCTCAGTGCTTGTGAGGGAACCCAAAATATCTACCAGGAGAATACGATATTTGCAAATGTGATGTGTATATTGCTCGGCACGCTTTATTTCTTCTGTCCTTAAAAATCCTTATCGTCCCCAGCATTCTGAAATTGCTGGGCTGTGGAACAGTGCCAAGCCTCTTGGCTCTGGCTTGCTTTTTTTTAATAATGCAAGTGGGGAAGAGTGACAGTCTCACAATTCCTGACCTCAAAAGCCCCTTTAGGTCCTTCCGGTTTGGAGGAAGCAGAACTTCCACAAGCTCTCTCTTATTCTGACTGTTCAGGCAGCTAAGTCTCCCTTTACACCAATTGCTCGGTAGCCTCAGGCTGACTGGGAAGTCTTTTGCAAATTAATTCAGCTTATGCCACATGGACCATAACTATGAACAGAACAGGAAGACTAGAAATGAAGTGCTCAGTCAGGCCCACTGCAACTAAAGAGCCTCACAGCGTGGAAGTAGACAGAATATGTGGGTGGTGCCTGTGGCTCAAAGGAGTAGGGCGCCAGCCCCATATGCCAGAGGTGGCAGGTTCAAACGCAGCCCCAGCCAAAAACTGCAAAAAAAAAAAAAAAAAAAGGAAAGACAGGAAATGCTAGTAAGTCTTCATGAATGCCTATTGGAAATGACTGGAGCAGATTTCCAGTACAGTTTCAGCTATTTGCTAGCAAGTGTTAACATTTACCAGAGAACTCTATCAACATGATCTTTAACTATGTCTGGAGAATTTGCCAATGTTTGTCCTTTCTCTTAAGATTTGGCATTAGTCAGACATACTGATGTTTGCCACAATTCTGATTTCTCCATAGAATAACCATTTGTTTTTGTGCAGATCAAATAAATGAGAGTTTACAATGCACTAGGGATCATGAATTCAGCATTCACTTATTGAGCATCTGTGTGCCAGGCATTGTGCTAGACTTGGTGGACGGTATAAATGAATCTGTCCCCACAGCCAGAAAGCTGCATATGACTTGATCTCTGTGACTGAGTCAAGTTGGCGTTGCCCGAATTGTAACTTGTCGCAAAGGCCCTGCAGGCACTTCCACCACCTTGCAGCCCCAGTGACTAAATTTGCTACCCTGCCCTGCCTGAGGCTTTTGATAACGTGTATAATGTCTTTTCCAACCTGTTAGCACCCCTTCTTTTTTAACACACCCACTGAGAAAACCCAGTTTGTAGTTCACTTGACTCTTGAATGTGTCACTTCACTGGCAAGAAACTTCCTTTGATTTCTACTGTTTACAAATAAAACTCAGCCAGTCTCATTCTGTATCCTAAACATACTGAATGAAACTGATTTTGGTTCCACAAGCAGTGTTTTGATGTTGCCTTTCTGAAGGTAACCAAGCTTCCGATGCCTGTCTTGCCATTTATATTTCCCTGTGGCTTCCCCACACTCCCTTGGCCAGAGAGCTGGGACTGAAGCTTTCCTGCTGTCTGTCTCCCCTGCCTGCAAAAGTAGCCCGTTAAGCTGTGCACTGGCTTCCCTCAGCTCTCTGCTCCATGTTCACAGTCCCATTCAGTCCACGTAGCTTTGCCTTCTGAGGCAGGCAGGAAGTATCTAATTACGATTTTGTGGCCTGACTTTGTTGCGTACCACAGATTGTCTATGTGACCTGTAGCGCACACCTCTCTTGGTGCTATTTCATTCCTGCTGTTAGTAAGAGAATGACAAAAATATTCATGTATAGCCAATTGATTGTGACGTGCTTGTGGTCTGTGCTTGCTCAGAAAAACAAACAAACAAATAATTTTTCCAATTATAAATAAATGCTAAAGACAAACACCACTTTCTTGATCTTATTTCCTTGGTGAGGCCCAGCTGAGTAGATGAAGGAACCAACCTTTGCCATTTGAGCCACTCTCCACAAGATGAGCTGTGCCCTGCAGTTTTCCTGGGGTTCTCCATAATGCAGCTTACCTTTTAGATTGCCTCTCAGATACTAATTGCAAGCAGTCAGAGCTAAGTGTTGGGAAAGGCGAAGATGGACCGGGAGACGCACTGGCCAACAAGGTAGTGTAATGCTTTGACCCCATGTTGCTGGGAGGAGTGACCGCCTGCCCTCGGCACCGCCCTGCCTCGCTGGGAGGCTGGGCTCCAACACTCTACCTCTTCCTGTTGACTGGCAGGACTGTCAGTTCTGACTTTTTCTTCTCCCAAGGCAGCAGAGATGCTTTCACTTGCTTGTTTAATCTATGGTCATTTTGGAAGTTCCACCCTTGAGGGGCTGGCTCACTGTGTGGGTTATAGGGGTGACGATCATGGGTGTGCCTAACACAGGTTGTTGAAACAGCCATAAGAGAGGCCCAAACAAGATGACAACAGACCAGGGAGTTGGGAATGGGAATGAAGAATAGATTTCTTGCCACCAGAGGTGGGAAATCACAGACGGGGTCATGGCAGAGGGAGCTGTGGGGAGTGGGCGGGCTGTAGAGATGAGGGGCAGCCTATGGCAGGTGAGCGGACCCAGGCATGGGAAAGTGTGGGAACTGGGTGGGACCTGAGAGTTGGGGCCAAGTTCGCCCACTTTGGTATCCCGCTGGTAAAGTGGGAGACAAAAGATTTCATACTCTTCATTTCCAATGTATGTTGATTGAATACCTATTATGTGCCAGGCACTGTGCTGGGCACTAGGTAAACCAGGATGCCTGAGACCCTGCCTCTGATCACTGTGGGGCATGAAGGAGGAGTCCATTCTAGCTGGTTCCATGGATCAGGGAGGACTTCACCAGATGGGTAGGTGTTGTCCAGGTGAACAGAGCCAGGGGTGGCTGCAGCATGCCAGACAGAGGGATCTACCCAAGCACAGGTGTGGGAGGGGTCATACGTGGGTAAGCTCATGTTCTAGGGATAGTTCACTTGGGGAGGATCAAGGCAAAGGCTGGAGAGTGGCAGAGCTCAGTGGTGGAGAGGGCTGGGGCCACGTAAGTGGGCAGTTGCTAAAGGGCTCTCCATTCCACATGCCCAGACCGCACCCGAAACCTGCATGCTCCCTCCTCATGCTGCTGCCCCTCCCCAGCCACCAGGCGCACTGCAGATCCTCTCTTGCTCTAAGCTAGGAGCCCTAGGGTCAGACTTTTATTGCTGGCCCAGATTTCTGAGACTTCGTGTATGGTGGGGGAAACGGTGGTAGAAATCAGCAATCAAGAGTCATATAAATGAAAAAGACACTATGTATTCGTTTTCCAGATGAATAGAAAACATTCCACCCATCTGAGGCAGAAAACACAAAGCCCGTTCAATAAGTAAAGCAAATACATGAAAGTAGATCATTCAGTTCTCTCAGTTAAGGGAAAGAGACAAAACAGGGATTGGAAGAGGTGTTAAGAAAGGAGAGAAATAGAGAGGAAGCGACAGAGGCCAAGAGAGAAAAGTCACAGAAAACACACGCACACACACGAAGACACGGAGAGGAACCTAAGAGAATGAGAGGAAATGAGCGAGATACACTCAGGACCAGAGAAGGCAAGACCTGGGTGATGGACAGGGCAGGAAGGGCATCTTGTCCCCTCTCTCTGTGCCACCACAGGATCAGGGCTCACCCCAAGGCACATACACCTGCGGTTCACGCTGTGACTGTCCTTGTGCAGAGCCCTGGGAGACACATCTGTAAGCCATCACTTACCCTGCCTCCCTCAAATGACAATCACAATTAAAATTAGCTTCTTTTTTTAAAATGGGCCGTTGTTTCTAAATTAATTATAAATATATTTTCATCCTTCCTTAAAGTTTGTGTGTTCTTAATGAAATTCTTCCCTCTTTTTTTCACCAGGGTTTAAAAATTTATAACCTGCTTCTTATAGATTTGCATAGTATCCAGGCCCATCTCACAAGGGCTATAGACTCCTTTAGCATGTCTCAGTGGTTCAAGGTCCTTTTACTTCGAAACTTCTTAAAACAGTACACGTTTCTAGGACCACAAGTACAAAAAGTTTCTTTCAGGATAAGCCTGTGCACCGTCTGCATTAAAGCAAGGCTCCACCCCAGTCCTGCTTGAGGACAGCTTCTTGGGGCAGCCAAGGCCACTGAGACAGGAGAGGCAGATGTCTCAAATGGAACCACTGTCTTAGATTCTTGCAGAACCACACGTGTGGTCCAAACCCCCCACCTCACTGCTATCAAATGCATACATCCTCATTGCACCTAGACCATTCTAGAATACCTATAACAACAGAAAGAACTAGAATTCTCATCGTTACATATTTTATTATTCACCTTGTGAATACTGTTAATGTTGGCAATGCACTTAGGCATTTACATGGTTCACGGCTAGACATCAGTACCTCTGGGAAACCTGTGTCTTTTCTTAAACTCTTGGAATCTTGGTGTCCTCTGAAAATGAGGGCACTACTACCTCAGAGGAACAGAGTGAGGATGAAATGATATGAAAGTTACAGGCAACCCATAGTAGACACTAAACATCATTTCAGGCTCTTCTTCTCTAAAAGATGTGTTCACTTTCTTTCTGATTGATATATGTGCAGTTAACTAGGAGTAATATATGAAGTTGAATGAGGCAAACACTCTTAAGATCACTTTTAAAGAGTTCCAGCTATTGAGTTACTTTGAGTCCACAGACTTACATAAGAAGATCTGACAATCTGGGCGGCGCCTGTGGCTCAGTGGGCAGGGCACCGGCCCCATATACCGAGGGTGGTGGGTTTGAACCTAGCCCCGGCCAAACTGCAACAAAAAAATAGCCAGGCCATGTGTAGTCCCAGCTGCCCAGGAGGCTGAGGCAAGAGAATCGCCTAAGCCCAGAAGTTGGAGGTTGCTGTGAGCTGTGTGACACCATGGCATTCTACCAAGGGCAATAAAGTGAGACTCTGTCTCTACAAAATAAATAAATAAAATAACAACATCTGACAATTTACATTTATGAATTGCTTGCGAAGGATTTTTGTGTTGTTCCATTGAACCCACCTAGAGTTGTGACGCAGGTGTTTGCCCCAGGTGACCCATGAGAAAGGGAAGCTCAAAGAGGAGGGGCACCTGACCAGCTGGGTCAGGCCTGGAAGACGGAGGAGGCACTAGAGCCCAGGCTTCTGCTCTACAGCCCTGACTGTGTCTCCCTGTCGCCTAACAAAAACTAAACCCAAACCTCACAGTGCCACATCTTAGCTGGGCCACTGCAGATCCCCCAGCAGGCTCACCTGGTACCATCTTTACATCTTGGGGCCCAGAACTAATCCAGAGAAAATAAGATTGGGATCACGTCTACTCACACTTGGCACAAACATCTTGACTGTACTGACCAATCACAACCAAATTCAGGTTTTTAACTGATTGGGTGATTGATATGTGTGGTTATTAAATACAGAATGACATAACAGATTTTTCATTCATAAGAAATATACTTGGTACTGGAGATAGCAAGAAAAAAACTGGTATCCAGTACCTAAAGCACTGGATCAGAGACCACCATTTTATGCATTTTACTTCTACCAGTACAGTTAAACTTCAATTTCTATCCCTTGTCCTCATATAAGTGGGCCGCAATCACTTGCTAACTTGGCATTGTATATAAATATATTAACAGATGGCTCCAGACCTCTTATCTGGGGCTAAGGGAGCTTCAGGTGCTGTGATAAATTATTGGTAGTTGCTGCCACCGCTACTGGTTTAAGCTGCTAGAGGGATCTCTACTCTGTGAACCTGACCATGTCACACCCTGCTTTGAACCATCTCGGGCTCCTCGTGGCAGAAGCTTGCTGTTCCCTCCGTGCACCATGCTGCTTCTCACCTCCATGCCTTTACCCACGCTGCCCCACCTGCCCAGAATGCCCTTCTGCTTCTCCACCTGGCTAACTCATCCTTCAAGACTCCGCTCAGGGGACACCTCCAGGAAGCCTTTCCTGCACCTCCTAGGCTGGGTAAGAAGCTCCCTGTGTCTTCATGATGAAACTTGCCACATCTACTGTGTCATCTGCTCATTTGTGTATGTACCTCCCCTAACTGGTCCGTGTTCTCCCAGGGCAAAGCCCAGGTCCGTCTGTTCATCTTGGTATCCCTAGCTCCTGGTCCAATGCTGACCACAGAGAATGTCTTCTACAGTGTCTGTTGGCTGAGTAGTGAGTGAGTGAGTGATAATATTCACCATCTGCTTCCATATTCACCGTGGTTCCTCCCCAAGGCTTCATTCCGCCTAACTGTCCCTGCTCACGTGATAGGGATGGTTTTGAGAGAAGTCATGGCAACAGAAAAGAGCAGTCAATGCCTGGTTTTAACATGGCCAGCCTCTGTTCAGGCCAGCATATCTCTGTATTTTCTGTAGTCAGTTTTTCTAAATAGTCCCAACATCATAAACTCATGGGCTCTTGATCACAGGGCAATCTTAAGAAGTTGGTTAATCCCACCCTCTGCTCAGTGAAGAGCCCTTACTGGTAATTGTAGCATAACAGAAAGGCAGCCCCACTCCTGGCATGCCATAGGCATATCCAAATCTTAGCAACAGGCCTGGCTCTAAATCCAAGCTTTACAATTTTCTAGCTGTGTGACTTTGGCTGAATCTCTTAATTCAGGTACTAGGTACTTTAAGCCTCAAAGAGAACACCAAGTATGCATCACTATCAAGTTGGTTCCGAAATTCAGGAAGTAAGAGTTTGGCCAGCAAGGGATAGTGTGTTTTCCATATCTCTTTGCTTCTAGATTCTAGAATTTAGAATTTGAGATGACCTGTGGTAAGAGCTGTGATAGCAAGGGATACATGTTCTGATCCACTGGGGATGCATGCAAAAGTCTCCTGTAAACTGGAAAGGGGTGAGCCCTTATCAATATTTCATTTCATAGTTTCACTGATGTCCAGTTACTTACCACCCTTGGTCCCAAACAGTCTGGTAGTAGAGCCACATGAGGTAAACCCATCCCTTGTGCCACACAATAGCCTGAAATTAAGGCCAGGCGGTGATGGCTCTTGCTGCCCTCCTCCCCTTCCTCAGCCCTTCATTGGGCCCCTCCTCTCTGAGCACAACCTATAAATCACCTGGTGCAGTTTCCATTTCTGTAATTACATGTTCATTTGAAGTGCTCCCCTCTAGACACATGAAACCAATTTTGATTAATTGCTCAAGATCCTATGCTTTGCTTTAGATGGAGGTTGTTGGGAGAGGATAAAAATTGATTCGCTAGTTCTCAGGAGCACAGACTTAGACAAAAACTGAGCCATTTATGTCTGGCTGTCTTAATCTAGTACTTTACATTTCCAAAAGGGTCATTATCAGATTATCAGATTCCTGGCAGCCCATTGAGACAGTCAATGATGTCCTTGACTTCATCTTCTTGATATTAAAACAACCAAGGATGCTTTTAAAAGTATTTCTTATATAACTGGGGATTATTTAGTTCTTAGCAGGTCAGAGCTAGAAAGATATTTACCAACAGAAAAAATAAATAAGTATACAACAGAGCAGAAAACATAACCACTTAGCCGCTTGGTACAGCCATTTTCCTGTCCTACAGAAGAGGGAGGGAGCCCAGAGTGGGGGAGAAAGATCTGAACTAGGAATCGGCCCCAGGTCTCTGGTTTGGCTTTTGTAAAATCCAGAGTTGGCACAGCCTGAGGGAAGGGAATGGACATTTATTTGACCTATACACAATCGGCCTCATTTAATCCTCATAATAAGTTATAAAGTTTGTAGGTATTATCTCCATTTACAGGTAAAGAAATCAAAACTCAGTGACTGAGGAACAAAATCACATAACTCGTATGGTAAGCCAGGATTTGAAACCAGGTTTGGATGACTCTAAAACCAGGTCTTTATCCAGCATTTGGGATCAGCTCTTGGGTTCTTGTGGTAAAGACATGCATTCTCCTGAAATAGCAGGCTCCTCATTCTGTCCCTTGCTTGCAATGAAGCCGTCAATGACTAATGCTCTGTCCATGGAAATGAGTCACAGGGGAGGTCACAGATGCTGAGTTTGATGGGTACAATTTGTTCCCTCCACCCCCTACCCAGAATTAAGCCTTGTGGTGGCAGTGTCTTTCCTGGCTGTGGTTTGAGCTGCTCTTTCTGTGGTGATGAGCCACATCTGGGTGGACTATGTGGCCCTGGGCAGATAGACCGATTGGCGGCGCACAGGTAGGGCTCACAGGTGTGAATGTTGATGGGCACTCTTAGGCCAGGATGCCACTGCTTTGCCAGAGAGTGCTGAGTGCCAGGAGGTAAACTGGAGGGGTCCTTGCACAGTGGATACAGGAAGGCTGAGGTAACAGGGACTGGCCAAGCAGGTTGTGGGGGCCTGCAGCCCCAGCAACTGTCTCAGGAAATGTACCTGGGAGCTCTGAGCTGGGACTTGCAGAAGACACTGCTTCCAGCCGGAACGAGTCAGAGTCATTTCAACCCAGTTTGGATGTCTGCAGACAAATTTGGAAACTCTGTATTTGAAGTCACACCCATGAGAGAGATTATAGTGAGAAAAGAGCTCCTCAGCTAAGGTCCTGCCTCACATACTCACAGGGTGATCTGGGGCATAGCCCCTTTCTAGACCCCTTTCTAGCTGATTCCACTTGGTCCAAGAATCAAATGCCATATTGTAAGTAAAGTCCTCTTGGAAAACCTTAAAGAGATGTTATAATTAGGGGGATGACCAAAAAGATGCGAAGTAAGGTAAAACTAGAGAAACATTTATATGTTGTGTAAATGTGGTTGTTAGATTTCCATCTCATGTGAGCTACTTTTAAAACTCCTCATTTAGAAGGTAGGCCTCTTGCTCCTTGCCAGCCCTAAGCTGGTGCTCCCTGGCTCTCCACTATATCCAAGGGCCTGGCACATAGTAGGCATTTATTAAATATTTGAAGAAGTCAGGAAGGAAGCAGGGGGTCAGAGGAGGCAGAGAGGAAAGGGGAGGGAGCGAGGGATGGAGGGAAAGAGATGAAGTAGATGTGGTGTCTGCGCTCAAACCGCCCAGCCCGGGGAGACAGATACAAAACGTGGGAAGTGATGTGCTGGGGGCTGCTGCCCGGGGTGGGGTGGGGTTGTGGGGGTGCCGAAGGAGGAGGTGAAGGGTCACAGGGGGCTTCACTGAGGAAGTGGCCCTGGACCTGAATTTTCAATTGCTGAGAAAGAATTTACTAGGCAGACAGGGACAGATGGTGTTCTAGCAGCCAGCCCTGATGTGCCTGAGAGGAAGTCAGAGCAGCTGAGGGCGGCGGGTATAGACTGCAGGGCAGAGAAGGTATCCTGTTTGGAGATCATGCCTGCAAAATGGCTTTTGCTTTCTGAGGCAGAGGGGACAGCGGCTGGGCAGCCAGCTGGCAGGGAAATTGCAGTGCAGGTTCAGGAGACCCATGGCCACCAGGTCTGTCCTCCCAGCCCTGGGCACCTCTGATTTGGATCTATGGAGCTGTGCTTTCATGGAACAAAGAGGGAGGGCTTCTCCAGTCAAGTGATGGATTTGTCCCTTAAGAGACCACCTTTGAATCACTCTGGTTGAAGAGACCCAGACTGATGAGGCTCAGTGCCTGGGCCGTGGTGGTGCCTGCCCATGGCGCACAGCACTGTGTTCCTGGAGTATGTTTATAGATCTGTCTCCTGCTCCACACTAGGGGCTCCTCAAGTCAGGGCCCAGCACAGGGCCTACCACAGAACAGGAGCTCAGTAGATTTTGTCCAATGAATGGATAAACGAGAAAAAATACAGAAGAAAAAAGAGAAAAAGCCACACACTGGCCATTTGTTACTCTCACAAACATCTGCCCAGTACTCCTATCCGCCAGAGGCTGTGCTAGATACTTGTGACGCAAAGATGAACAAAACACAGCCCCACGGTCTAGCAGGAGAGGCAGATAATTACTAAACCTTGTAATTGCTAAATTGAGGCTGCCACAGAGTCCTGTGGGGCAGGGACAGAGGCAGAGTGAGACTTCTTGTTTTGAGAAGTCCTTGTCTCCTGCAGATTCTTCATAGGAATAATGAGGCTTTCAAAGGTGGTTTCCTTGACAATCCCCCTTGGGCAGCTGCATTTCCCTTTACTGTTAGGAGCTTTGTTTGTATCCAAGAATCGTAGGCTCCCGTGCAGGGCCATGGAGGCAGAGAGGAAGGGAGCAAAGCAGTGATATCACTTTCTGCTGTCGCCATGGGCCTGGGCCTTGCTCTCCTCTCCCACCATCTGTGCTCCAAGTGAGACTGCTTCGCCCCTCCTGTCCCCACACTGATGGGATCATTGGGAGGCCTGTGTCTTAGTCTTGGACCTACCATCCATTAGCTGTGCAGCTGTGGAGGGTCACTTGCCCACTCTGGGCCTAGTTTTCCCATCTTGGAGCAAGACAATTGGATCAGATCACTGAGTCCCTCTTTAGAACTAACATTTACTGGCTGGGTGCAGTGGCTGGGTACTGTAATCCTAGCACTCTGGGGACACTGAGGTGAGTGAACTCAGGAGCTTGAGCTCAGGAGTTCAAGACCAACCTGAGCAGGAAAATTGAAAATACCAAAAAAAAAAAGAAAAAAAAAAAAGAAAGAAAGAAAAAAAAGAAAATAGAAAATACCCAGTGGCTGGGTATTGTAATCCTAGAACTCTGGGAACCTAGAACTCTGAGGTGGGTGGACTGCTTGAGCTCAGGAGTTCAAGACCAACCTGAACAAGAAAATTGAAAAAACTAGCCAGGCGTGGTGGTGCATACCTGCAGTGCCAGCTACTTGGGAGGCTGAGGCAAGAAAATTGCTCAAGCCCAAGGGTTGAGGTTGCTGTGAGCTATAATGATGGCACAGCCCTTTATCCAGGCTGGTGAAGTGAGACCCTTTAAAAAAAAAAAACAAAACTAACACTTACAAAATATCACTGGTATGCCAAGGGTCTTGCCATGCAAGTCCCCACAAGCTAATTCTTCCTGTAAAGTAGGCTATATACTTTATAGATAAGGAAATTGAGGCCTGGAGATGCACGCCCACAATGCCCTTCCCTGGAAAGAAAGGGTTGAACTCAGCTCTTTTGAAGGAGATAAGGGAGAGGAACAAGGTGGCAGAAACTAGGAGTGCCTGTAGCAGGAGGCTGGCCTTGGCAGTGGGGTCAGGGAGGGATTTCGCCAGGCAATGCCTCAGTGAGCTGAGAGAGGCAGGCTGAGTAGGCACTAGCCAGGAGAAGAGGGAACAAGAGACTATTCCAGGAGCAGATAACAGAACGTGCAAATGCTGTAAAATGGGAAGGAGCAGGGCATGCTTAAAGGACAGAATGAAGTCCCTGGGCAGGGAGGTTCAGGGCATGTAAGGCCAGAGAAGGCTCAGGGCAAGGGAGCAGGCTTGCAGACCGGCCAGCTAGATGAGGCCGTGGAACAAATTTTATTCTTTACTCTTAGTGCAAGGAGAAACCCTTGAGGGGTTGTAACCAGAGAAGGAGGGGATGAGATTTGCTTTCTTAAAAGACCACTCTGATTTCTGCATGAAGAATGAATTGGAGGAGGAGAAGCATAAAGGGAATGGGAGCTACCAGTTGGGAGGCTGTGACAGTGGCCCACAAGATAATGGTATAACGGGTGGTAAAGGAAGAGGGAAGGAAAGAAATGGGGATATTCAAGAGAGAGATGTTAGGAGCTGAAGTAGTTGGGACTTGATGGATTGGGTGAGCATTTTGAGGGTGAAGGTGGCATCAAAGATGACTGTGGACTTCTGTCTGGGGCCATGGAATAGAGGATAACCCACCTGTCAGCAACAGTAATTTGTAACTCTTTCCATTTGGACTTCTTTGTTCCAGACACTATGCTGGGCATTAGGGCTATAGGTTAGGAGGATAGCTCCTGCCTTCAGGGAGCTCACAGTCTCCCAGGGGAAATGACAGCGATTGATATCTGTGAATGTATGAATCTGAAATGGTTATGCATGGGGGCAGGGGTGAGCAAAACTAATCTGGAGAGACGGAGGCAGGATGACTTTTGAGGAGGTGGGCACTGAGCTGAGCCTTCAAGGACAGGCAGGGGCGTGATGGGGGAAGGGGCTGAAGCAAAGACCCAGCACTGGGAGTGTATAAACCAGCAGGAGAGGATAGGGCAAGTGTCCCAGGACACTCTGCCAAATGC
Source organism: Loris lydekkerianus (assembly GCA_963574355.1). NCBI lineage: Eukaryota > Metazoa > Chordata > Mammalia > Primates > Lorisidae > Loris > Loris lydekkerianus. Next base: position 42,706 of record CAUYPK010027479.1, read on the forward strand.
CAGGGTCGAGTGAGATACAGTAAGGAGGCTGTGAGCATTTGGCAAACTGCTATTAGTTATTACAGTCGTGGATTAGTTGGGTAACACACCCAAGCACTCTGCAGATATCAAGAGTTATGATTTCAGATTGCTACCTAACAGGATCCCTGATCCTCTGCCGTAACAGTCCCTGACATTTATATTGTTGTCCCCATTTTAAAGGTGGGGAAACTGAGGTCTATCATGGGTGAGCAGTTGCCCCAGACCTCTCAGACGATCAGCAGCACCAAAGGAAGAGAGACCCAGACCCACTAAACCCCCATCCTAGTTTCTGAGAGGTTCGTGGTTTCAGAGTACACAGGCTGGGAGGTGGCCGGGGCCTGTGTCATATGCTCTCTAAAGAAGATATGCAGCTGGCCCAGATTCAGTGGTGTAGGCTGGGTCATGCCAAAGGACAGCTGGCCTGTGCCTGAGTGGCGCTGAACACAGCTTGTTTCCGCTCCCCAAGCCACACATGTAGCTTGTTCAAGGAAGTGGTTTTGCCTTATTCACACGGGCACATTGAGAGTGCAGCTCCCACCGGCCTTATTGGAGGTGATGGGGCCTTTTACAGACGCAGAGACTGGCAGGGAACTGTGGAACCAGGTGATGCCTAGTCAGTGTCAGGGATGGTTTCACAGAGCTCTTGAGAACTGTTTTGTGCATAGAAAAACTTCCCAGGGTATTTTGGTTTTAGAAAATGAATGCTTAACTGATAAAAATAATAAAATAAAAAAATCTAATAAAATGCAACAATCTCTTTTCTAATGTAATTCAACTCTCCTAAATAATTTAAAATAAAGTAGGCTTAAAAATATGGTGATTCTTGGGTTGTCATAAAAAAATTTCATCATTGGCTCTGCTCCCGTAGCACAGTGGTTATGGCACCAGCCATATATACTGAGGCTGGCGGGTTCAAACCCAGCCTGGGTCAGCTAAACAATAATGACAACTACAACAAAAAAACAGCCAGGTGTTGTGGTGGGAGCCTGTAGTCCCAAGAGAATTGCTTAAGCCTAAGAGTTTCAGGTTGCTATGAGCTGCGACGCCATGGCACTCTACCAAGGGCAACATGGTGAGACTCTGTCTAAAAAAAAAAAAAAAAAATTCACCATTGTCTACATAATTCTAAAACTGTCTCATATTTTTCTGCTTTAAATTATGTCTGAACTTTCCAGGTTCCATTTCTATAATTTGTTAAATTATGTCTGACTTGATTATTTCATTACACATTTTATATTGGAATCACAAAGCTAATCTGTTGGGTATTCTAATATGCTAAATTATCCTAAGCATTACAAATACTTTTGAACTAAATCCATGCAGATTTTTCCCAAACTTAATACCCAAAAAAGTAATATTTTACATTTGACTTAATTCATCATTTATAATCTTAATTCTAAACCCTCCCATGACTAAAGATACTTACCCAATAGAGAAAAAAGTTAACTAACCAAAGCAATATGAGGTTATATGTCCACACAATCTGGGCTTAGCTCACAGCTGGCTGGGGGTGCTCATTAAATAGACATTTGGGGTGTATGAGGCTGTAAACATCCAGGGAAGTATGGACTGGTCTTCACGATCTCCACGCCTGCATGGACTCTGAGTCCATGTCCTGGCAAGGGCTAGGTTCTTCAGCCCAAGCCTAAGATCAGTTAAGCCCCACCCCACCCCATCATCTTCTTTTGTCTTCTGTCGGGTTGATCACCCCAGCAGGATGACCCCACTCAGATCACCTCATGACCCGAGAGGGCTTAGCTAACTGATTTCCTGCCTGATTCTATTCTGAATTCAGTTTTTATTTTTTCTTTCTGGCTGTACACAAATGACTGAAGGTGTTTTAATGCCATCTTTGGATTCTGCACTTCTCACAGCTTTGCCTCAAACACTAAGGTCCTTCTGACAGCAGCCAGCCATGTCAGTCCAGCCACAGCATCTGTGCCCCACGTCATGCTGAGCTGGAGAGCTGTCCTGACCCTCTCCTTCCACTGTGTACTCACGTCCAGCAAGGGGGCTGGTGGGCAGGCTGCCTGTGCCACTGAGGGTTCAAAATGCTAAATACAATAAAAAGCTTCTGTAGCAGAATATAAACAATCCAAATATGTAGGATTTTATTTCAAAGTAAATAGAAAAATAATCATAATACTACTTAGTAATACCATAGTACAAGGGCTCTATGTACATAACCTTTACATCATAAATTTCCGAGTGAATATTATATCATTATACCCAATAAACAGATGATAGGCTTGAGGTCCAGAGAGATCAAACTATACTGAGCTAAGAAAGCACTACCAAGTAGAGGTCTTACTAAAGCAGTTTTAAGAAGCATTAAGATATATTTCTGTAGAAGCTTGATAGGAACTGTTAAAATGCTGAAAGTTTATTGCTACCCATGTTAAAGAATAACAGCTACCCTGTATGGAGGACCTACTGTGTGCCAGAACTGTGTGCCGGGGGGAAGAGCACAGGCTCCAGGATTGGAAAAATCCAGACTAGTCCACGTGGGTCCCTTCACTTTCTACAACACCTGCCCTCTCAGGACCTCCTTTTTGTCATTAGACAAGCAGGGGTGATAAATTCTTTCCTGTGTGCTTCACAGGACTGCTGTGTAGCCGAGATGAGCTATGACAAGACATGAGTGGGAGAGCAGGATGTGTTGTAGGTGTGCGCAGGCTTGTGACCACCTGCTGAGCAACACCACCGCTGAGCAGCAACTTTCCAGATGGCCTGCCAGGGTGGGGTGTGCATTCCACACCAGAGGGCTCCAGACTGGCCAGGTCTGAGCATGGCAATGCTTTCCCTCAGGTGTCAGTGCTGTCACTGTCTCCACATGTGGGTGGGCCAAGGGATGGGAAAGAGGGCTGCAGTGAGGCAGCTGGAATGGCCCAGGAGGATTCTGGTGACAGGCTTGGACTCTGGGCTGCAGGGAGATAGGCCCAGGAGCCTTAGCATTAGTGACAGCAAGAGTCCAAAGAGTACAGAGGGAACTGGAAGTGGGGATAGAGTGAGGGGACCAGGGCCTTATCACTGCCGGAATGGGGAGTCACAGCCAGCCACCTACCAAAGGTGGGGTCAGTGGGAATGATGCAGGCAACAATGGGGTTCACTGAAATTTAAAAGCAATGATAAAGCTAAAGGCCAGCTGTCACCATATGCCACTGTGCTAAACAATGTCAGTGACAAAAAAACTTTTTCCCCTTTCAGGGAGGGGGAAGAGGGAAATTCCCACTGCCCCCTTTCTTGGTATGCCATGAATCCCTGGCCTCTCCCTTACATCAGCCCTTAGAAAGGGGGTTAGGGAAGGAAGGAACCTTGGAAGGCCACAAGAACAAGGAAAGAGCACCCTATAGTGACATCTAAGAGAACAGCTAACACAGGGTTCCCAGGAAGGGGCCAACAATCCTGGGAAAAAGCAGGGCCTGGATGGAGTATGGGGTGGATGGGCTGCTAGGATGCCCACTGGCCAAGTCTGAGTCCAGCTATGATACTGCCGTTGTCACCAGGGGACCATCCCTGTGCCACGTGCAGGTTATAATCAATTGGCAAGCACATTGAATTACTTATCCCTGAGCCTGCCCCTCACCCTACCCCACGTTCTGTAATAAGAACAGAGAAATCAGACTCTACTGGCACTCCAGCAAGAGCTGCCTGGCCCAGGCTCCACTGGGCCAAGATTGATCAGGCAATCTGTGCTCTGCCCTATCCCTGGCCTGAGCTCTACCCTCACAGTGACCACCTCTCTCTCATTTGCAGGAGCCTGGTCAAACCTGCCAGTGATTCAAGTAAGAATCGAGGTCCTATAGCCACAGAGCCAAACAAGGATCAAGGTCCTGTGGTCCCAGGCCTTCTGAAAGGTCATGGGCCTGTGATCCAAGAGCCTCCAAAGGATCAAGGCCCCACAGTACTGGAGCCTCCAAAAGACCGAGGTTCTGTGGTCCCAGGGCCTCTGAAGGATCTAGGCCCTATGACTCCAGTACAAGTCAAGGAACAAGACCATGCAGTCCATGAGCCTCTAAAGAATGAAGGTTCTATGATCTCAGCACCAGCCAAGGACCAAGTTCCCTTGGTCCCAGTGCCTCTAAAGAATCAAAGTCCTATGGATCCAGCAAGAGTTAAGGATCAAAGTCCCATGGTACCAGAGTCTCTGAAGGGTCAAGGTCCTGTGGCCCCTGAGCCTGTGAAGAATCACGTCCCTGTGGTCCCAGCACCTGTTATGGATCAAGATTCCATGGTCTCAGCATCTGTCAAGGATCAGGGTCCCAAGGTCCCAGGGCATCCGAAGAATCAAAGTGCCATGGCCACAGCACCTGTAAAGAAGGAAGGCCCCATGGTATCTGAGTTTATAAAGAATCAAAGTTTTGTGGGTCCAGAGCCAGTCAAGGATCAAGATGTTGTGATCTCAGAGCATCTGAAGGTTCATGATTCTGCACCCCTGGCACCTATAAAGAATCATGGTCCTGCAGTCCCTGAGTCAGTGAAGAATCAAAGCCCTACTATCCCAGCACCGGTCAAGGATAAGGATCCCATAATTCCAGAGCCTCCAAAGAATCAAGGTCCTGTGGTCCTTGAGCCTATGAAGAATCAAGTTCCTATAATCCCAGGGCCTCTGAAGGATCAAGCTTCCTTGGTGCCAGCACCAGCAAAGGACCAAGGTCCCACAGTCCTTGAATCTCTTAAGACTCAAGGTCTCAAGGGCCCTCAGCTGCCTAGTGTCTCACTTCCTCCTCCAGTTGTGATCCCAACTGTCCCCCATGCAGAATATCTTGAGGGTTCCCCTTGATATGCACCTCTTGACATGCCAATGAAGGAGCTGGCAGTGAAAGTGCTCCCCTCCCGGAGTAGTGAGGCACTTATTTAATCTGCATGAAACATGTACCGTAGTCTTGCTGTAATCTAATAAATCTGATCCTCTGGCTCAGCAGTGTCTCTCTCTGGCTCGAGGGGTGGGGGCACATGGTACATATGTGTGCATGTGTTTACACTGCAAGTGGGTATGCCAGCCTCTGCTTTCACCCACACAGGCCAGAGCCATCTGAGAAATACCCGGTTCCTGGGAGTTGTCAACATGAGATGGGAGTGAGCAAGCAATGCCAGGAGTCAGAGAATAGGACCCTGTCATGAAGGTGGGCAGGACAAGCCAAGAGTTAGATGCCAGGAAAGCCCAAAAGACTGAGCCTTGAGTGGGTCGGAGTTGAAGCGTATAGAAGAATGAGCAGGGTCCCAGTGGCCCAAGGTAATAGTTGTTTGCCCACTGTCTTAAAGCTCATCCAGAGGTCAAACTTTGTGAGAACAGTAGGCCCCTGGTTGTAAGTCTCAGAACGCGGCAGAACTTTGGCTCAGCCAAGAGCTTCCCAAAATGCCTGAAGTCCCCATTTTTTCATACATGCAAGGATACATGTAGTGGGCCTTGCCTTAGCACCCACTTCGTACTGTCGTACTAATTTGCACCTGAAAGAAAGACTCAGACCCCACTTCAGGTATAATCAGATGGTGATTTATTGCACCTGCACAGGTGGGCCACTGGCCAAAGGTGAACAGCCCTGAAGAGAAAAGCAGTTTACCTTTTATACCTTTTTTGTTGCCATGTAAGCAAGCAAAAACAAAAGCAGAACGTAGCAGTTAGTTAGCCCAGGGGTGGGGTTACAGAATTGGCTCAGGGGGGCTTGGCACCGGTTGTAACCAGTCAGGGGGTTGTATCGTGGCAGCTGGCATGGGGACAAACTTGGCTTGGGATGTAAGTTTTTCACCATTGTTCAGTTATTGCTAGGGGGTTGGGGTAAGTTCTACCATTGTTACCTGTTGCTAGGAGTTCTTGGGAACTCAGGGAACTTCTTTGTTCTATTCTGAAACCTGTTTTCAGAATTAAGCCAAGGGAGGGGGGGGGGGGTTGAGATGTGCAAGGACTCAGGCTGAGACAGTTAGGGGTCTTTAGGGATCCTCTTGCCGGCTCAGTTACTACAGTACCAGGCTCAGTGCTGGGCACTGGGGTCATTGAGGTGAGGAATCTCAGTCTTAGGACAACAAAATGTGATGGGGGATGAGGCCCTGGGAAAAACAAAGGCCTGGCTTTGAGAGGACACCCAGTTATGCCAGCCAGGAGGGCTTCCCAGAGAAAGTGGCTGTGGAGTCCCAACAGGCTGCTGGACAGCCCAGGCTGGAGCGGACAGGGCATAGGCCCTCTTTGAAAGTCCTTGAATGAAAGGAATCTGGCTTACATGAGGACTCAGCTAGGGGTACAGCAGGCCTCTGAGACAGAAAGCTGAGGCCAGGCAGAGGGGATTAGTTTTCTGAATCTCAGGACATCAGGGAGGAAGAGAGGGTCAACCTTGTGGGCAGTGCGTGCGTGCTGGCTGGTGAGGGAGAACACAGCTAGGCCATTGGGAAGGAGGCTGAGAGCTGCCAGTGGGCCTGAAATTCAGCCTTGATCAGAGATGGGTCCTGCCAGAGTCCCACAAGGTTGAGGGCAGCCTCTCCTCAGGGAGCTGGGGGCAGAGGGCTCTACTTGTCCCTACTGCCTCCCCAAACACTCCTACCCCATTTATTTATTCATTCATTCATTCATTTTTTTCAGTTTTTGGCTGGGGCTGGGCTTGAACCCGCCACCTCTGGCATATGGGGCTGGCACCCTACTCCTTTGAGCCACAGGTGCTGCCCTCCTACCCCTTTTAAAGATCTTTTTAAAGGGGCTCATTTTAAAGAAGTTCAGCTTACTGAAAATTCATCACAGGAGGACTCCCAAATAGCCCAGGTTTCTGAGCCAGCCTTCCCCATCCAGCTGGCCCCAAGCCTGCCTCCTCATCTCATTCCCAACAGCACTAGGGTTTTCTGCCTCCAAAAGCCACCTCCATACACACACACTGTGAGATTTCTTCTTGGCCTAACACAGACGCAGGCTGCAGAACTTGCTGCCATATGAGCTCTGACAGTCAGGGACCCTTAGACAAGAAAAGGCCACTTTGAGGCTACAGGAGTGGTGTGTGTGGACATCTCTTCTCACTTCTTTCTCTGACCCACACACCATGTCCCATGACACACATCTTCTCATAGGCCAGCCAGATGATAGTACCATCTCTGAGATGCAGAACAAGGTTCCCGAAGGACCTCCAAGAGCCAAGAAGCCCCCAGGCCTGGAGCTCTGAAGGGGGCATGGGCTGGAAACCAAATCTTGGGGTGGGCATGGAGGATGGGGAAGCTAGTTCTTTCAGAGACAGAAGCAAAAGAGAAATGAGCCCAGTTCTAAGCTCGGGAGCCTTTTAGGAAGAGAAGTGCATAGAGGAAGCTGAAAGGGGTGGGCGTATGGTGCCTATGGTGCCAGAAGGCATTCAATAAGAAGGCAGTGATGCCCCGTGTGGAAAGCTGGCAGAGTGCAGATGAGGACTGGGGGGGCCATAGATATGGCAGCTTCTGCTAGGAGTCCAGCACTAGCACCCTCAGTATCCTCATTTGTAAACTGGTCCTGACATGTCCTAGGCAGAAACCTCAGCTCAGGGGTGAGCTGCAAGGCTCAGAGCCTCTGGGCCGCAGTACAGCTCTCCACTGCTGAGAAAGAAGGTGCAGAAACTGAGGTGAGGGAGCTGAGGCAGAGCCAGCAAAAAGGCAATAGATTCCCCTGGCTCTTTTTTTTTTTTTTGTATTCACCTTTATTTTTCATTTATGCTACTATTCTTTCTTCCTTCCTAATAATCTGGGACTCCTTTTATTATTATTTGTCTATTTATAGGAGTTCTTGAACCATTTTTTTTATTATTAAATCATAGCTGTGTACATTAATGCGATCATGGGGCACCATACACTGGTTATGACATTTATATTCTACATTTACTAAGTTTCACATATACCCTTGTAAGATGCACCGCAGGTGTAATCCCACCAATCACCCTCCCTCCGCCCACCTTCCCCCTCCCTCCCCTCCCTTTCCCCCTTCCCCCTATTCTTAGGTTATAACTGGGTTATAGCCCTGGCTCTTTTCACTTAAAGACTTCTTTGTCGCCCGGCTCCTCCCTGCGGCAGCCATTTCGCAACCCCTCCGCGGCGACCCCCTTTCTCTCCCTGCCCCGGGGCGGCGACCTAGCAAAACGGAAAAACAGCTGGCTGGGGGGGGCTCCGCGCCCCCCACGGTGCGCCGGCGGCCACGGGAGGGAGAAGACGGCCTGGCGCGCTGAGGGTGCCGAGGTCCAGCCCTGGTGGGCTCCTGGACATGTGCCCCTGGCTGTCTCGGAGGAGGTCCTTCGGGAACCTTGTTTTGGCTCGGAGATGGCACTATATCATCTGCCTGGCCTAGGAGAGGGAGGGAGGGTCTCTGCAAAAGGAGGTTCCCCGCTACCCGCTCGGGAGCAAATCTTGTCCAAAAATCCCAACCCAAAGATGCCCAGGCTTGGAGGGCGTCTCCCTGTAAGAGCCCCGACCCTCGCTTGGCGGCGAATCGCCTCGCCACAAACGTGCGTGCACTTGCCCGCCCGACCGCCCGCAGGCTCACCCCCTGCCAGGCCCCGAGCTCTACTACCCCGAAGGGCCGCTGGGGTTGGGCTGGTGTGTAGGACAGGGTCCCTGAAGGCGGGCGAAACAATCCCCGGGTCCCCGATTCCTGCCCACCCGCCCCGGAGAAGGCTGGCGCCACGTGGAGGACGGGCTAGGAGACCCAACCCAGGAGTTGAGCCCCGAGGCCGCGCTGGAGCCCCTGGAGGCTAATTCCCAGAAAGGCCAAGATGCTGTTTTCTTTTCTTACATAGTAACTCTTCTCCCTTAACACCCGACCGTCCGGGGGAAATGGGGAGACTGTGCGTGTGGGTAGGGAATAGGGAATAGGAACCAAGTTGGAACGGATTGACACCTGGGCGTGTCTTTGTCTCTGGGTAGGTGTGTTGTCCAGAGGAAGGGGGTGGGGTACTCTGGTTGACCCAGTTGTCAACTAGAAAAGAATGTCACCGTGGAGAAAACATCAAGGAAGAAGTGGTCAAGGAGACCAGAGACCATGAGTGCTTCCTACAATATGGATTTAAAATGTCCATTGAACAAAATGGATGAAATGTTGATACATACTGAAAGTTTTATGGTGAGAAGTTCATAATACCGTTCTTTTAACTTTCATGTGTATATTGGAAATTGTTCACGTCTAAAAAAATAAGCTTTCTTAAAGTGTTCATTGCACTAGAATTAAAGAGATCTCTGACCTTGACAATTGCAGGTGCTCTGGAGTGGAAGAAATAGAACCCGATCCCAGTGAATGAAGGATAATAAAAGGGAGAAATCCAATGTGTTCATACCTGATGTGTGACTCACTGACACCCCATTTAGCACTAAATGAGCATATTCACCCCAGGTATCCTTGAGAAAAGAACAGATTCTGTGTAACAGTCATTAATTACTTTCATAGTCCCTGGTGCCTATGACTCCACACAGGGAACACTCTAACCTGGGCCCAGTGGTGAGCCAGGAGCTCTTCCTCAACAGGAGGAAAACTACTTGCCAAGGAGCACTCAGCTTCTCCCCTACATACTAGATATTCCATGTGACTCTTCTATCATGGGCTCAAACATCATTGCCATCTCCTGTAAACACTTGAAGATCTGCTGGATCTTCAGGGCCACGTGACAGAGCAGCTTGGCCTTCAGTCTGGACCACCTGGAAGCCTTCTTTTTCTCTGGGGCTCACTCAAACCTGGCAGCCTTACAGGTTACTCAGCCAGTGGATCAGAAAAGCAAACCAAAATGTGATATAAGTTGCCCCAAAAATACACAGAAGCTCCAGTGTTGTACGTTTTATTCCCAGTAAGAGGTAGAAAGCCCAGCAACTGTCTTTCTCTTTGCAGAGTCTTTCCTGGCATGATTCAGACCACTGAACACTCAGACACTTAACTCAGGTAGCAGGCCCCAGTGTTCTCCTGGATTTATTTCCCATTCTCAGGCATGTTTGTATTTTATTGATGCATCTAAACTACCCACTACTTCCCACTCTCCCAATCCTAGAAACATAAAATAATAAATGTAGTGGACAAGTATGATGAGAGGATGATCAAAACTCCCATAGACTCAGTGTGACAGAGAACCAGACCCTTGATGAGTTTCAGGACAAGATTAGGAAGGTGTGCTGCTATCCTTGCCAAGAGAGAGGAAACTGCCACTGGGGCTTTCTATAGAGGAAAAGAAAAAAAACAATTGTCAGATAAATAGTTTCACATCAACTGTGACCAAAAAAATGTAGTCCCAATATAAAGGCCACACCTAGAATAGCATTGGCAATTGAATTCACCATGAGTAAGCTCATGATAATGCCCCTTGTTCAAGACCCATGCCTTTCTGCACAGACCAGACAGGTAAGTTAAATAGGCTGAGACAGAAACCACCCGTGGACCTTTCTGGTCTGTAATGATGGCACGAATTTCTGTGATTCCTCCAGAGTCACAGCATTATTTGTGGTTTATTATTTTTGTAGTAAGAAGATGATGGAGGGGCTTCCCCTTGGTCTTCTCAACCATAATGGGCTGTATTTATGGGCCTGGGGGCCCATGTGTGAATTTTGCCTATAAATTCCAATCATGCACCATTAAACTAAAAGAATAATTACAGGATGGTCCAGGATCCCACTGGGTTCACCACACCTGAATTGGGGTCAAAACTCCAGTTATTACCTGACCCATCTGAGCCTCTACATAGCTGCTTCTGTGTTCTCAGAAATTAACATTAGGTAGACTCAGCATCCACTAATCCCTGAAAAGTGCGGATATTTTCCTTTCACAGAGCACAGCTCTTTGGCAAATGGCCCAGGACCCTTTGTGAAAGGCAGAAAGAATGATATACAGTGTGTAACCATAGCATTGCTAAACGAGCCTTTCTGGAGGGTTTCTCTTTCATCAAGGGATTTGCAGTAAGAGCCTGAGATGTCTTTCGTGGTGGCTTAAGCCAGGCTTCTATTATACTTGCCAGAGCTGGAGGGGTTTGTTTATTTGTTGTTTTGTTGTTTCTGTTGCAGAGATTAAGGAGGACCTCAAGGGCCACCCATCTGTTTGTCCCTTTGGTAGTATTTGGTCCTTGATCAATTAGACTTTCCTGAAGATATCTGTGGGCCAGATGGGTTGATATCACTTGAGATCTTGTGTCCTGGGTGGTCAAGGGCTGCTGCTTGTTCTCTGCTCCCCTGGAATCCCATCATTCCCCCTGAAATCACAGGGTCCATTTCTATGAAAGCTACTCCATACTCCACTAGCATGCCTTGCCTGGCAGGGGACAAGTGCTATATCAGGTTTCAAAGGTGCTCTTCTACTGCTGTATTTCTTTCTTTCTTTTTTTTTTTTAAGACATAGTCTCACTCTGTCACCCTAGGGTTGAGTGCTGTGGTGTCAGAACTCACAACAACTTCAAACTCTTGGGCTCAAGTGATCCTCTTGCCTCAGCCTCCTAAGTAGCTGGGACTATAGGTGCTACCACAAAGCCCAGCTAGTTTTTATATATATACTTCTTTTGGTTTTTTGTTTTTTAGTGGAGATGGGGGTCTCCCTCTTGCTCAGTCTGGTCTCAAACTCCTGAGCTCAGGTGATCCACCAGCCTTGGCCTTCCAATAGCAAGGACTACAGGCATGAGCCACTGCCTGGCCTCCTCAATGCTGTATTTCTGGGTGCCTAAGTGAAGGGAGCAGCTTCCAGGGGTGTACAGGAGGGTCACATGGGGTAAAACCATATCAACGGTCCTCTCTCCCTGAGTTTTGGATTCCTTCTTCTGTTTTAAGGCAAGGAACTTCTGGCATCTGGACTTTAATTAGCATAGGCCTTGTTTAAATCCAGGTTGTAGTAAACAAGCTAAGCAAACAAAACCACTCCTAGCTGCTCAAACTGGCATGTGAATCTAGAATTGCAGGTAAATGCATCCAAATTAACAAATTCAGTCCAGTGAAAATTATATTCCTCCAGCCCTGGACTAGCACCCACAGAAAACATTCTTGTAGAGATTATGCAGAATTTTGCTGATATAAATTAGCAAAATTGGGTGGCACCTGTGGCTCAGTGAGTAGGGTGCCGGCCCCATATACCGAGGGTGGCGGGTTCAAACCCAGCCCTGGCTGAACTGCAACAAAAAAATAGCCAGGCGTTGTGGCAGGTGCCTGTAGTCCCAGCTGCTTGGGAGGCTGAGGAAGGAGAATCGCGGAAGCCCAAGAGCTGGAGGTTGCTGTGAGTCCTGTGACATCACGGCACTCTACGGAAGGCGGTAAAGTGAGACTCTGTCTCTACCAAAAAAAAAAAAAAAATTAAATTAAATTAGCAAAATCTTGAAATTCTTTTCATGTGTATATAGCCTCCTCCAGGACTTAGTCCCCTGCAGCAGGTAAGGATCTAACCCAGTCCAGTTATGGGACTGGAAGGATGGGAGTGACCATGAAGAGAGCTGGCCTTCCCTCACTAGCACACTGAAACAGGCCCATTCTATTTTGCTGCTCCTCCCATCCAGAGGTGGAATCTAGTTTTCACACTTTGAACCTGAACTGCCCTGTGACTTGCTTCAACCAGGAGATGTGTAAGTAAAATGATGCAAGTTACAGACACCAGGCTCAGAGGCTTAGCTCCTGTCTTCATCCTCCCAGAACCCTGAAGCCACTGTGCCATGAAGAAGCCAGGATGAAGGACCTTGTGAACAGAGAGGCCCAGCACCCCAGTAGCCCCAGCTGTCCAATAAAGCCCAGCATCTTTGAATGAGTAATTGGAGTGAACATTTAGATAAGGCCAGGACTGTGAAAAAGGGTAAATTGTGTGTTAAGCCACTATGTGTGGAGTGACTTATTACTCAGCAACAAATAACTAAAACGTTTTACAGGGTAATTTTCTGTTTTGGGGGGAAGGGGTGTTGAGAAAGAGTCTCACAACATCACCCTAAATAGAGTGCCGTAGCATCACAGCACTTGGGCTTAAGCGATTTTCTTGCCTCAGCCTCCCAGTAGCTGGGACTACAGGCATCCGCCACAATGCGTTGCTATTTTTTGTTATTGTTTTCATTGTTGTCTAGCAGGCCCTGGCAGGATTTGAACCCACCAGCCCTGGTGCATGTGACCAGCGCCCTAACCACTGCAGGGTAACTTTCAAGGCAAGGTCATCAGGCGAGGCAGCAGAAGCCCCATCAGATAAAGGGAGGGTGTTGCTTCTGATGCAAGGAGGCTCAGTGGGGTGTGCTCTAAATCATCCAGATCCTCCCATGTGTCCCCTCTCTCAGCCTCACCCTAAGATCAGTGCCCTAAATTTCACTGAAAGTGAGAACACACTGATAAATTGGTAAGGTAATTTGGTGACCACAGAATCAAACTCATGTCTTAATAAATCGCGTAGTATAGTTAGCACTCCCCGCATTCCCTCTTGCCATGATTTTCAATCTTTTTTTTTTTTTTCAAGCTTTGTCTGCTTTATTTCACTACATTAAGTTAAGCAATAAGGCAAAACAGTAACCTGTCATTCATAAAGATCAAGAAGTGCTTCTCATTCCCAAAATGGACTAAAAAGGATATTTCTTCACAAATACACTTGACATTTAGTTCATTATGCCTATAAGCACTTTAAACAAAAAGAAAACATCAATGGGTGAATCAAATTACAAATCCAAATTAACTTAGCCTTAAGTTTCCAAAATTGTAGTTTGAGTGCTAACAGCATCTAACTCTCTGTGGTGGTGCACGCTGACTAGCATTAAAATTCTTGCACCTGATCTAATATAAAAAAGGCAACAAATACAGTCCCCAAATCACCAGCTGCAGGTGTTGAACCATTTCTATGAACATACAGACTACCAGCTTGCACTAAAACCTAGTTTGAGGAAACGTTAAACCAATGGCTCTGTTACTCTACAAGTTAATTTGGCTTCTGAAGAAAAAAAATTTCTATGATTAAAAGTGTTTTCATGTTTCTATGTCACATGGGAGCAATAAAACCCATTACTTCAACATTATTACTTTTGGGAACAAATATCAGCTACATGCCATAAATGCATGACATACAACTGTGTGTAGCCTATGCTCATGTGTAAACATATGAAGCTATTCTCTACTTTGATGCTCATTTCCTCCACTGGCAAATACGGAACACCAGGTTCACAGTAGGCTCTACCTAGCAGGTAGTGAAATAAAATTTGACACTCTGGCGGGGGAAGGGGGATCACAAAAACTTAAAAAACTACTTCTACTGTGTGCAAACTTGTAATCAGCCCCTGCCCCAGCTCCTAAGAGGCTAAACCTTGTTAATTACCATATTAGATGAGTGGGGTTTTTTCTTACACTGCAGCATATATATATTACTCTGTGGGAACGGTTTCATAAAATTGGCTTGACCTTTACAATACAATTTAGTGTCTTTCAAAAGCTTCCTAAATATTTTTATCTTTCGCGGGAGCTGACAAGGACTACGTCCTGTCTGTATTCTAGATTACAAAATACCTTATTTTTTCTTTTTTGTAGAATAAAGAGTTAAAGCAAAACCAGGATAAACAGGAAATTTCTCCTTCTCAAAAGTCTCTTGGCCACTAACAATACTTTTTACAGAAACATGGCGTAGCTGGTGGTCTACTTTGTCAATTGTCACTTTAGAAAACATCCCAGAAATTGTGATTAGCAACCCAACTCCTGGATACCATATGAAAACAGCATGTCTGCTGTTAGGCCAGCATTCTAGGCTACTTGCTGACCTATTTAATGGTTTACAATCAAAATGGTCTTATCTGAATCACCATATGACAGGGGAAAAGTTCTTTTAATATCCAGTTTTGGATTCAGGAGATTGTAACAGTTAACTTCCCCTTCAAATCAATGGAAAGAACGTTAGTTCAGGTAATGCTAAAAATCTAGCATTTAAAAAATTTTTTAAAAATAATCTAGCATTTTAAAATGTTTTCTGCATTCCAGAAGTGAATACATTCACTCAGGTTTTCTCTGGGCTCTTTCCAGGTCCCAAATACTCAGGACCAGCCTGAGCAAAGCAACACCCTGTCCCTACTAAAAATAGAAAAATTAGCCAGGCATTGTGGCAGGCACCTGTAATATCAGCTACTCAAGAGGTGGAGACAAGAGGACCTCTTAAGCCTAGGAGTTTGAAGTTGCTGTGAGCTATGACACTACAGCACTCTACCCAGGGTGACTAAGTGAGACTCTGTCTCAAAAATAAATAAATAAAATAAATTATGTTGATTAAAAAAAAAGAGTAAAAAAAGTCATGCCAAACTTAAAATTCTCTCATGGTACACCAGTGCCAGAGCACGCTGGTTGAAAATCACTGCCCTCCTGTCTCCCCTGCTGAGTATGTGATCTCTGGTTTATACAGAGAATGGGTGAATAGAAGAATGACATGGAAAAAGGAAAATAAAGTGTCTTCTACTTCTCAGCATGTGTATTTCGAGTACAAAACAGTTCCTCCTGCTTGCTGGAAGAGCCAGGTGAGTCAGCTCAAGCCTGGGCCTGTGAACTTGGTGCTTCCTCACAAACAAGACACTGGGGACGTCAGTGTGGTGCAGCTACACAGACACATTCAGGTCACACTGAGAAAAAAGGAAGGAATGAATGTCCCCAGGAACACCTGGAGGGACAACGCAGTCCCTGGAACATGGAGGAAGCCACACTGCTGACTGGGGGCCCAGAAGGTTCCCTGGGGAAGGTGGTGAAATTTGAGATGGGCCTAAAAGGATAAGGAAGTGCTCAACAGACAGAGATGGGAGAGGTGAGACCAAGCAGAGGAGACCTAAGGGCAAAAGGGAAGGTGCAGAGGGAGGAAGGAGGGGGAGTGGAGCCTCGGAGGGGAGTGGGAAGGCCATCTGTTTTTCTCCCACAACTGCTCCCTGACCCACAGTGCTGTGCGCCTTATCCTGGGGCCTGCCCACCCCTCCCCCAGCCTTCCTCAGCAAAAAGCCACCAGCTCCCAGCTCCATCCCCTCCTCCAGCCCCCTAACTATCCTCCAAGTCCACCCTTCCCATCCTAACTGCTAAACCTCTGTTCCAGCTTGCATATTTCTTGCATCTGGAAAGCCTCTTTGCCTCTTTTTCATCCAGCTCTAGCCCCTTCTCCCAGGAGTCTCCCCTGACACCACAGCCCTGAACCTAAGGCACTGTGGCATCACAAAAAAAATCAGACTTTAAAGTTGCAGAGCTGTGAGCTCAGATCCAGCCCTGCTGCATGGTCTTGGATTACTACCTTCTCTTATCAGTAGCTAATATGTGTTGGCCACATGTTTGCCAAGTACCATGAGTTGCCTCATTTAACTTGTACCACAAACTAACAAGTTATCGTTAGTTTTTATTCCTACTTTACCACTGAGGAAATTGAAGCTCAGAGAGGTTAAGTAACTGGCCTATGAGTATTTATGAGGCACCTCCTATTGGCAAGACAAAGGCAGACATGCTCTAAAGAAGGTTACAGCTGGAGTCTAAGGAGGAGGACAAACTCTCTGCTGGGGGACTGGGATAAAGATGACATAATCCCACTACCAGCTGCCCCCTGTACCCTGTGGAGTGCACAGCTAGTGCCTGTCATACCTCCTTTCTCCACAGCCCAGGACCTGGTTTCCCATGTGGGTCAAACTCTGTCACTGACATGCTGGGTGGCCTTTGGCTGGTCACTTCACCTCTCTGAGCCTGTTTTCTCATCTATAACGTGAGACAGTAATAGCCCCTCCTTAGGGATACTCTGGGAATTAAATGAGATTGAGGGTGGTGATTTCAGGCACACAGAAGGTGCTCAGTAGAAGGCCAATCCCCGTGTTCCCCACTTGCACCCACATCTGGGACCTTTGCCATTCAGCAGGCTCATCATCTCCCTGAGCCTTGAACAAACCATGGTAGGAACACAGTGATTCCTCCAATGGCCTCCAGGCGGCAGGAAAGCTCCATCTAGAGCAGGGAAGGGCTGCCGCGGGTGCTAGCACCAGGTAGACCAGCCTCTAGCCCCATCCCAACCCTAACCCACCTACCTCTGCCACTTACACTGCTGCCCTCCATCAGCAAGTCCAACCCTCTCTGAGGGGTAGGAGCGTGGCCCTTCCACACCTGTGCCAGGGAGGCCTGGCTTACTTCACTGCCCATTCATACCAGTAGGGGAGCTGTTGCAGGCTGGTCAGGGTCTGAGCAGGATGCCTACATTCTGGGATCTGAAATGTTACCTGCATGATGAGGATGACTTCCCACTTCACTGGGCTTGTAGGGACCAAGATGCTGGACTGTATGAAATTATACACCTTCGTTATTAGCACCGGTCAGCATCTCTCCTGCCCTTCCTGCATGGCGTGCAGGCAGGAACAGCTACCTAAGACTAGGATTGGATCCCAGCTTAGCCCCCACTGGCTGTGTGGCTTCAGGCAGGTCACTTCACCTCTCTCAGCCTGTTATCTCACCTGTAAAATGCGAATAATCTCTACCTAAGCTGTTATCAGGCTTGGATAAAGTTATACATATCAAGTACTTGGTAGATAGTATAAGCAGAACACAAAAGTAGTACCAGCCTGTATTACCAAAAGTATTATTCTGATCAAGAAATGACTACTCACCCTTCAAAGCAGCCCATGTCACGTCCACCTAGCCTTCCTTGGTCTCCACAGTCAGTCATGGCTTCCTTCTCTGGACTCCCAAAGCGCTGGACCCCTGGAGCCCCTTGTGGAACAGGCCTTTCACTTATTCAGCCAATATGAATTTGGTGCCTTACACAAGCATAGTGCTGCCAAGTGCAGGACACACCACAATGAAGACACAATCCTTGTTTTCATGGGGCTTCCATCCCAGCAGGGGAAACAGAACATGTGTATAGCAAGTGGGGGACGGTGTAGTGCTAAGGAGCAGTAAGTGAGAAAACATGGCGGGAGAAGTGCTGATTATGTTGAGTGGTCAGGGAAGGCTTCTCTCGGCAGATAAAATTTGAGCTGAGTCCTAGATGACAAAAAGCGGCCCTGCAAAGATCTACAACTGCTTGCTGGCAGAAAGGACAGCAAAGGCCCTGACACAGGGAAACAGCCATGGCATGTCTGCAACAGAACAATCCAGGTGACTGATACGATACAGTGAGTCCTGGACACACTTGTCACTGTCTCTAAGTCTCTACCTCAGTATGAAGCCCCTGAAGAGTGGTGGAGATCTAAATTATTGAATCCAGACCTGGCACTGGGACTCCGAACAATTTTGCTAAAACTCCACTGTGGTAAGGAGTGAATCACCTGTGCCTTCTACAGCACAAGTCTCAGAGGAGTCTTCTGGACTGCCTGGCCAAGTGAGGAGTCCCTCCCTGGACCAGTATCTCCAGGGCAGAGGTGTCCGGAAAGGAAAGCTAGAGGTGCCCAGAGAGAAGATCTCTCAGAATCTCCTGCCTAAGGTCAGACAGTAGAGATGGAGCTCGAACCCAGTTTCTTCTCCTCCCTGCACTGCTTTCCTGTGCTGTGCACACCTCTTCCACAGAAGCATGGTGTCAGGAGCCCTAAGGACCATGAGAGGAATCCGGCCTGCTGACTGTAGCAACAAGGACTGCAGTGGGTTCCTCCTTCCTGCTACCAACCCAACACACAAATCCCCACCATTCCTTCCTTCCAAAGCGAGGCCCAAAGCCAGGCAACCCACTCCATGTGTGCCTGAGTTTGTAACTGGTGGCCCTAGATGTGGGATGAGGTCAGTTGGTAATGAAAGGCTAGGGGGCTGGATTCTGGGGCCCAGCACAGCATGACAGCCCCTGTCATCCAGGCCCTGCAGTCACCACTCCAGGGCTGCCAGTGTCAGCATAGAGAAGGCTTGCCATGTGACACTGCCTGCACTGTGATCTGCCACCATTCCAGGACCTGGCAGGGACTGTCAGTAGCAAACCCAGCTTAACAAGATACCTCGTGCATACCCTGTGAAGAATCACACGTGAAATTTCCTGATCCAATCTTCTTCCATGCCCCAACAAAATTTCATTGGAAAAATTTTATTGAAAAAAATTGTACAAATAAGTTTTCAATTTGACAGCAACAAAGGCTCATGTTCCCCCTTCCCTCCCCATCTCTGAAAAACTAAAAAAGGAGAAAACAAAATAACGAAAAGTCCCCCCATGATGATGTCTGATGCAATGCTTCTTGACCAGAGTCTGCCCAAGAGCCCCTCCTGTGAGCTCTTCCCCAACCCCCTCACTGGGCCCAGGGTCACTCTGGGGTATCCTGTCCCAGGGCTACAGCACCTAGATTTGTAGTTGAGGGAAGTTGTAAGAGGCTGGGGTAGAGCCAAAGAGGGGGCTGAGGTGGTGGTAGTGTCAGGAGAGGCCAGGCTGAACCCCCAGCTCATCCTCTCACAGATGAGAAGGCACTTGGCTATAAATACAAACACTGATTGAGGCAGGCTTCATCTAGGGCTTTGCAGGCAGGCAAGATGACTACCGCCCAGTTCCCACAGGATGTGGGATCTCCAGGCTCCGCATCACGATATCTGGGGGCTGTGTCCAAGTGGAGTGAATTCTAGCTGGGAAGGTCTGCTCACATACACGGGAACCCTGGTCTGATTTTCCACCCCTATCCCATAGAGTATTCAAGGCTGGTACCTCAACTGCCCCCCATCCCCAATAGCACCCATGATGTCTCAGGAGCCTTCGGCTGCCTCTTGCCGTCCCATGCCCACCCTGAGGCCCTACAACTCATCTCGCATCTTGTCACCCTTGGGCCGGACCAGGCGCCCAATGAACAGCAGGGAGCCACTTTGGGTGTCTCGCACCAGGAAAATGAAGGGGTGGTCAGCATAGAACAGTTTGGGGCTGCGCAGCTCCTCACGCCCATAGATGTCCTGGTCGAAGGGGTTGCCCTCTGTGTCCCACTCAAAGGCGGTGGCGTGGAACACGCTGGCCAGATACAGGTCCTTCTTCCCCGACATTCTCGACAAGTCTGCTTTGTTCTTATCGATGGCCTCAGTCAGGCCCAGCCCAGCCAGGTGTTTCTGTGGGAGCAGGTTGGTGCCAGGTAAGGCCTTAGTATACTAGGCTCCTGTACCTCACCCTTTACCTACCCCAGCCTGACAGCTCCTCAGGGAAGAGATAAGCCCACCTCGATCCCTTTCTGTGTGTCAGGCAAGGTGTTGGGCACTTCAATTCTCACTGCAACCCCGCAAGGGCTTCTAATGGCCACTGCACAGATGAGGAAACTGAGACTCAGAAAAACAAGTCAGAGAATTTATCTCCAGCACTGCCTAGCAATCTTGCTTCTCAAAGTGTGGTTCATGGTCAGGCAGCATCAGTATCACCTGGGAGCTATCTGACCCCAGGCCAGAAGCTCAGACCCGTTCAATCAGAAACTCTGGTGGTGAGCCCAGAACCTTTGTAACAAACTCCCTGGGTAATTCTTAGCACACTCAAGTTTGATAAGAACTGATCTAAGGACAGCTATGTACATCTGCATAGATCAAGGGCTTAAAAACCTCCCCAACATGATTTGATAATGCCTAGGGTTTACTTCAAAACAATCTGTTGCAGGGAGGAACAGGTCTAGATGAATCACCACTAGCCATGAGTTGAGGATGCCTGAAGCCGGGTGATGGATACTTGAGGGCTCATTACACCAAGCTCTCTATTTTTGGTAGACAGAGGATGCAAAAAAATGTACACACATTTTAAGAAAGGAAAAAACTGTATTAAAATTGTAATATTCAATATATATACTGATAACATTTGTAATCTTTTACAATTGCATAAGTCAAATGTGACTTTAGTATCATAATTTTAATAGTTTTTTTCCTTTCTTAAAATCTGCGTGCATTTCTGGTACCCTTTGTATATTTACAATGTTCCATAGTAAAAAGTTAACCCCACACACACCCCATTTCTGTGGCTCTGCACGCCTCTCAGAAGCTACTCACAAGCTCTTTAATGTGACCTGTGTCTGCACCACTACCCTCAGCCACAACCTTTTGCACGCCCCCTGCTCTCCAGACCGCCTCCCTGAACATCTTGCATCCTAGACAGCTATCCTCTTTCCCATTAGGATTCTTTAGACACCACTTCTTCCAGGAAGCCTTCCTTAGCCCACAAGATGAATGGTGCCTCCTATGAGTCTCAGGTCTGGTCCTGTCTGTCTCTCCCAACTGGCTTAAAGCTCCCTGAGGGCAAGGCCCAGGGGCACAGCTCTCCATGGCTCTCATGGCAGCAGAGGTATCACTGGAGGACCACTAGCTGAGTGACCAGCAGCAGCCTTCAGGCCCTAGACTTCTGCAGGACAGGGGCTATCTCCCCAGCCAAGCAGGCACTTGGTCTGGAGTCCTGGGACTCAGACGGTCCTGGCACAGGCATTCTAGGTAGGCACAGTGACTCTAGTCCCAATGGCCTTGCACAAACCATCCACTTTCAATTTCCCGGTTCAATCTATCCCATGAACTAGCTTTGTAGTGACTCTACAAAGGGTTCCAGACATGGGAAACAAGGGGAGAAGGGAGTGGAACAATCACCATTTGAGAATGGGCTGGAGAAGATGTGGGACCAGGCCCAGTAGGGAGACAGGGATGGCTCTTTCCGGAAACTCACTGTATCTCTAATATAGATGTACAAGCTCCACTTGTCTCTGGTTTGGAGCCTAAGCCCCATTTCATTTTAAACTTTCTCTAAGGTCTCTGGCAATGAGTCTGAATTGATTCTATGAGTGAGAAGCCTGCCAAGGAACCATTTAAAAAAGTTTCCTTGGGTGGCACTTGTGGCTCAGTGAGTAGGGCACTGGTCCCATATACCAAGGGTGGCAGGTTTGAACCCGGCTCAGGCCAAACTGCAACAAAAAAATAGCCGGGCACTGTGGCGGGAACCTTTAGTCCCAGCTACTCAGGAGGCTGAGGCAAGAGAATTGCCTAAGCCCAAGAGTTGGAGGTTGCTGTGAGCTATGATGCCACAGCACTCTACCAAGGGCGACAAAGTGAAACTCTGTCTCCAAAAGAAAAAAAAAAAAAAAGTTTCCTCATTTGAGTAGGTCACAAATCCCTCTCTCCTGTTTGACAAAAAAGAAAAGACCACCGAATTTCCATCTTGAGGTCTAATTGCAACTTACTACTCACGAGCCAAAGGGACCTTGGGAAGTCACAGCTTCTCTCCAAGCCTCTACCCAGTACCCAGCGTAGTCCTGAGCGTGTGTGTTAAGTTCCTGGCCATCCTAGGTGGTCTTACTAGTCTTATTGTGTATAGTGGTTAATCCAGCTCAAACAATCTATAGCTAGGAGTACTTCACACTTCAGCAGCATGGTGTGCTAGTGCAGGAAGGTCAAATGACCAGCTGCGTGACTTTGGACAGGCTATTTAACCTTTCTGAGCCTCAGTTTCCTCGTCCGTAAAATAAAGTTAATAGTCCTACCTAAGAAAGTTGTCTTGAGCACAGCACTAAGAGAGTAAAATATATATAAGGTACTTAGAAAAATGCCTGAACCACGGCAAGTTATCCTGAGCTGCTGGTATCATCATCTTCCCAAGAGCAAGCCCCCACCTCCTCCCTCAGCACTTCCTGGACAGCCAGGGATCCTAGGACAGACCTGAACTGGTGAATGGGTGTCCCAGGAACCTCCCCTCCTCCAAGCCCTGCAGGCACCCAAGTTGGGCCATCCTTACCTGCAGATCGTGGGTCACCTCCACCACACCCTTGGGCAGTGAGATGGCAACAGCCTTCTTCTGCATCTTCCCCATCCAGACTTTCAGCTGCTCTTTGGTCAGTAGCTTTTCAAGGCGCTCGAGGGGCTCCACGTGGTGAGGCATGATGATGATGAGACTGGAGAGCTTGTGGGCCAGGGGCATCTCCACCATTTGCAGCTTTTCCTTCTCGTCATCATAGTAGTTGTAGAGGCCTGGGAAAAGAGCAGAGAGGATGCTGGGCAGGCTGTGGGATGGGGCCAACAGGCCCTCAGCACGCTCAGACCCCTGCCGGGAGCCCCTGTTTGCAAGGCACCCACCTACCTGTCCTGTGCATCATCATGACACCCACAGTATAGGAACGAGTCACCATGAAGCCGCGGTTGTCCACCATCTTGTGGTGGAATCGCTCATCCCAGTGTGCTGTGGTGGGGGTGGAACACAGAGTCAGAGACACACAACTGCACAGCCCAGATTTTTCCCTGTCATAGGCCTTTGTTCTGTTCTTTGGGGCCTAGCTGCAGCTCACCTTCACCCAGCCCACAGAGTACATGACACCTACTCTGGGGTGAGGGGGCCTTGGCCCAGGGCATGCCGTCCGAGGATGTGCTATCTGGCTGCTCCCACATAAAAGAGAATTAATTCAACTCTCAGCTCAGCCACCTCCATGTCCACCTGCTGCCCTGGCACCCATCAGGTATTTGGGAAAAAGTGCTGAGCTGGGCTTTCTACCCCCACCCAGTAACTGAGGGGGCCGGTGCCCTGGCAGGGAATGTCCCATGACCACCCTTCATTCTTGTCTGCAAGTTCTGTCTCTGTAGCCAGAAAATAACCAAAACACTCAAGCTGTGACAGTGGCCTAAACCCTGCCCCTAGTCACAACCAGACTTGTGTTCCATCCAGGCCTGGCTACTCTCCTAGCTTGATCTCATCCTCACAGCAAACTGAGAACAGCGTTATCTATATAAGTCCTCACAAATACTTATTAGCCCTACATCTAATCTTCAATCCCATACAGATGCACCTGGCCTAAGGCCCGGCTCTACCGCCTCCTAGCTGGGCCTTTGTTTCCTCACCTGTGAAATGAAGGCAACACCACATGACCCCAAGGTAAGGATTAGGGACCTTTCACCAGTTCACTACTGAGGCAGAATTGATGATTAAGTGTTATTCATTCCAAGGCATACAAAGAATAGTACTTGATTGATGAAATTTGGTAGCAGCACATTCCCTCAAGTCTCTAGGAGCCTGGGGGGCCCTGTCCCATTTTTAAAAACACATAGCTAGCTATGCCTCTCTGAATCTGGTTTCTACAGGTAAAGAGCAGTCCTGCCTCCGCAGGCTATTACAAGCATAAAGAAGCAGAGAAGAACTGAGCACAAGGAATGCTGTCCGGACTCCAGTAGGGGGGCCCTGGGAGGAGGAGCTACACTGTGCGAGCTACACCCCCAACTCACGTTTGAAGAACATGGCGTTGACGAGCAGGGCACCGTCGGTGCGCTCCACGTCCTTGGTAACCTCGGGCAGCTTGCCGTCGGTGGTCTGCGCGGCCCACTCGTTGATGGACTGCAGCGCGTTACGCTTGTCGCGGAAGTTGATCTTGGAGTGCTCGCAGTTGTAGTGCTGCTTGCTGCTGCGTACGAAGTCGTCGGCGAAGCTCACGGAGCTGGGCCCGTACAGACGGCTGCCCAGCTTCCAGGTCACGTTGCGCG
This sequence comes from Loris lydekkerianus, assembly GCA_963574355.1. Taxonomy (NCBI): domain Eukaryota; kingdom Metazoa; phylum Chordata; class Mammalia; order Primates; family Lorisidae; genus Loris; species Loris lydekkerianus. The sequence goes on from CAUYPK010027479.1 coordinate 66,988, forward strand.
CCGTGGAGTTGCTGAGCGAGCGCAGCAGCTCTCCCAGGCCCGCGTGCACCTCCTCGTCGCGCAGCTGCTCGGCGCTCAGCACTGCCTTGGCCTGCGATGCTGTGGCCGCCTTTCCACCCAGGGACACGAGGCCCAGTGAGGAGGCCACCACCAAAGGAGACAGAAGGATGTTCTCCACTGCCTGGTCCTTGGCCATGGCCTGGTACAGGCTGAAGGCCAGGCCGGCGCTGCGCTCAGCCAGCGTGGTTGCTTTAGGGCTCAGCTTGTCTGCAGTGCCAGGTTGTGCCGAGTCGACAGGTTTCTTCACCTCAGCGGCCAGGGCCATGGCCAAGAGGCAGAAGGTGCTGAGGAGGGGCGGGAAGTGCATGGCTGGGAGGTAGGTTCTGCACACCAAGGTGGACCTGTGAAGGCTGCACAGAGAGGGTGGCCATGAAGCCCTAGGCCCTCCTCACCAATATCCTCCCCCAGCTTGTGGCTGCCACCATGTCCCCTAGCATTGGGAACAAGAGAGCCCACTGTCCAAGAAGCCCACATCTGGCTCAGGGCAGCCAGCCTCTCAGAGACCTTCTGTGACTGCCCTATCCAAAGCTGGGTTCCTAAGCAAGTCACCGCCAGTTTACCCTATTGATTTTCTGCACTGGACATCTGACACTTATATTTATTATGTATTATTTATGTATTTATTCTTGCTCCTAAGTAGGTTGTGGCCTCCAGGACAGGAAGCCTAGCTAGTTTGGTTCCCTTCTATATTCCAGGTGCTTAGCCCATAAAAGGCTTCAGCTCTTCCTGAATGAAGGGAAAACAGGGCCACCTGGCTGGACTGGGGTGCTCAGCTTACATAGAGGTCAGCCATCATCTCATGACCCTGGAGGTGATTCTCCTGGGAGAAAACCAGTAAATATGCTGAGTGGAGTGTCTGCAAGAAGCCCAGGTGCCTGAGCAAAGGATGTCCTGAGACAAAGCTGTAGGCCTGTCCTACCCCCTTGCCATTCACTCTGCCCTGAGATGTTAATGAGTCACTGGTAAGTTCACTCATTAAATGAGGAAGCCCAATGTTCCACTCTGCTGCCCTAAAGGTGACCTTGAGTGTGTACATTGTGTGACTACCCAGCCGCAGTCTCCCTTTTCCAAATGCATTGTAGGTCACTGCATCCAAGGCCTCTGTCTGGGCAGGAACTTGGCATGCCCACAGATGGCATGCCTTTAGACCAGATGGGAAATCCTCAAGACAAAAGCTCCTGGGACCAACCCCAGTGGGGATTGGGGGGGTGGGGAATGTTCCTGACATAGCAAGGACAGGATGCTAGGGAAGAGGGTGAGTCACAACTCAATAGAGAGCACCCTGCTCCCCCATCAACAAGGCTAGCCAGATGTGTTCAGTCTTCAGGAAGCTGGAGCCATATCCAATTCCATTCTGCTCTCCCATCTAATAGCCACTGCTCCACAGCTCATCTGTTCTACATCTTACCCTCAGGCCCCCTTCCCAAACCCAGTAGCAGCAGCAGTAAGCCCCAAGACAACCCCCACTCCCTTTCTCTGGGGCCTCCAATCAGGAGTCTCTGTGGGGTATTTCCACACTTGCTGCCCACATCAGGTCATTTCCCCCTCTGCTCTATGCAGCAGGATAGACGATGATGACAGAGATGACAGGGCACAAGGAAGATCAGGAGTCCTTGTGGTGAGTGGGGGTCCCACTGCTCTGGCAAAGCCCCCCTTATACAAGACCCTCAGGACTCTGGCTACTTGCATGAATGCTCAATTTCTGGTTAGAGTCTACTGCTACCACACTGAAAACCAGGCAGGTCCCCTTCCTCCCTGAGCTGCCCCCTCCCTGGGGGCCAGGGCAGTGCAAACGAGAAGCAAAGGGTCCAAGGAGAAGGCGGTGGGGAGAGGAGGAAGGGCCACTGAGTTCCACAAATACAGGGGAGGTGGGTGCACAAAGGGGCAGGAGGGGTCTGAGTCTCACACTAAATTATAAGCAGAGAGGTAAACTTTAGGGCCCAGGCCCTTCCAGCCCTGATTCCTTTTCCACCAGGACTTTTCCTCACCTCCAAGGCAGAGTTACCATAGAATTTATTGTACAAAAAAGGACACTCCTGAGTGGGCACTACTAATTATTATGCCAGAACAATAGGCATATGGCCACCATACTCAAAGACCACCTCTGATGCAGATATCTGATGCTGGAGATCAGATCACTGCGAGACCACCAGCATCCCCTCCCAGAGGAGGCAGCTGAAGAGCCCACTCCTAGCCCTGCCACGTGGCAGGAACCATCTTGACAGCCCCCACCCCTAGCCAGCCAGAACCTCAAAAGGCTGGGAGGGGCTTTTCAAGCAAGCTCCAAATGACTAGTTTGGAACTCCTCAGGCAGCCCCACAGGCTCAGCTCCCGCTCCTGGTGACGTGGCAGGCAGAAGGCAAAATTATCTCTGCCTGAAGACAGATGGGGGCTTCCTCCCGGGAAGCAGGCCTGGGTTGAGGTCCCAGGAGGTGCTATGGATTTGCTAGGAGACTCTGAGAACCTTCCTGGCCTTAGATTCCATCTCATTTGGAAGAGAGAAGCATGCCTGGGAGAAGGGCTGCTCTGGTAAACCCAGCAGCATGAACAGAGGAAGGCAAGTTACTGCAGGCATGCCAGCCTCTGGCAGCCTGGCCCATCTTGCCTCAGAGAAATGCCAGCCCTCAGGCCAAGGTTATACAAGTTACAGCGCCACAAAGAAAATACTACATCACTTAGCCAGGGCTGTGCCCACAGCTAGACAGCTTTGGGACTGGGAGGAAAGGGAAGGAGATGCTGGGGGTCCCAAACACTTGAGGGGGTCTAAAGTACCTGGAAACTGCCTCAGAGGGAGGTCAATGCCTGCCTTTTTCATTCTGAAAGAAAACAGAACAGTGAGGAGGATGGGAACCAGTGGAGGGGAGATGTTGAAAAGTCCAGCCCCCAAAGGGCACCCTTGTCTACACTGCCCCTGGCATGGAGGACACAATCAGTCCCAGGTCTACTTAGAGGTTAACCTCTTCACTATACTGAGGGAGCAACTGAGGCCGGGACAGGGCGCCATGCCAGGTCTAGGGGGAGCGGAGGACAGGGGTCAGGATTCCTAGCACAGGTCTCCTTCCCCTCAGCAGACTCCCAGATCCCTTCTCAGTGATGTCTTGTTGCAACGTCAGTACAAAAAAATTTCTTTTGGGAATCCCAGTGACTGAGGACAAAGAGGGGTAACAAGAGGAGGGGATAAAAACATAAACCATCTGAGGATAGCAGGGTGTAGCCCCAGCTGGACTTCCAGGGAACCAAAGCCCCCAGTTCTCCCCAGGGCTCCATCCGGGCCCTGCAGCTCCAAAGGACCAGCCGGAAACTGGGGAAGAGGAGAGGCCCAGATTCAGGCTCGGCTGGAAGCGCTTTCATACTCCTTCCTCCGCTCCAGCCATCTCAGGAATGTCCCTAAGCTGGGGGCAGGGAACCCAGCCTCTGGCAGTAGCCTTGACTCTGAAGTTACTCCAGGAACCAGACGGCAGTGGACAGAGCAAGGGCGGCTGAGTCCAATCCTTCTAGTCAGCTGCCCAGGCGGCAGCTACAGGCGCCGCAGACGCCTCGCTCGTTTTTAGGGAGCCATGCTGCTCCGATCCGCACTGCAAGCTGCTGGTCAGAAATGCAGCCACTGTCGGGGGCTCCTCCCAAAGCAAGGAGCCACGACTGTTTCTCCTCCTTCCCTCCCCCCTGCCTCCGGGAGGCTCGGGTGCCCGCACCAGGCCTGCAGAGGCATCTGAGCAGGGTGGGCCATCATTGGCTGCTGGCTCCGGGCCTCAACCCCAGGGAACTGCAGAGCCGGCCTGTCCTCCCTCTCTCCGGGGAAGAGGCCCAGATCCCTTCTCCTGTTTCCGCAGCTCCCTGGTCCCCCGCCCCACCGCCTCGTCTCGGCCACCACCACCCCGCCCCATACTTCTAGGGACCCTACACTTTTTCCGGATCATCCCACCCCGCCCTATCTCGCCCAAGCCCTCAGGCTCGTTCCATCACCAGCTTAGCCCTGGGTTCTCGATCCCAAACCTTCAAAGTGCCAGGGATTCCAGTATGAGGGTTCTGGGTTGGCCGCAACCCTTCCCAGGGGGCCAGATGGAACACCCCTCAACTGCGTGGCTCTCCCCGGGTCGCCCCTCACCTGAGGCGGGCTGGGCTGGCGCCGGGACGGGACTCACACTCTCCAGCCGCGAACCAATTCTACTCTCCGCCCGCTCACCCGCTCCCGGGATCTATATATGGCGGTCCCCACCCCCTCCTGCCTGTCCCGAGAAACTTCTGGAAAGTTGGGAAGGCTTCCGGAGGGCGCCCCAGCTCCGCCAGGAAAAAAAAAAAAAAAAAAAAGCCAAAGACCTCCCCTAAACCTTCCCGGCCCCCGCCTCAGCCCCAGCCCCCTCCCTCTGCAGTGCTCTCCTGCCCCTGGGTCCTACTGCCCCCCTTATTGAGCGCTGGGGCGCAGGAGAGACCCCACTGGGACCGGCTTGTTCTCAGAGTAGGCGAGACTCAGGGCCTTCGCGGTCCTGGAGATGAGCAGAGGAGGATTCGGACCTTTGAGCTGGAGGGGACACCTGGGTCCAGCTCCCCTGGATTGGAGTCCCAGCGCCTCCCCCTGCACGGGCCAGCTACTCCTGATCGCACATTCCTTCTGGCACCCTTTCCCTGCAGGATCTCTGCTCTGAGTGGATCTATCATTCCGTCACCCACCCAGCCCATCCCACCCCAATTTTAGAGCTGGAACTTAAATGAGTCCTACACGCACTTCAGTGTGGGCCCCCTCCCTTGGTCTCAGGGGAGGTGGTCAGACTTGGGTAGGCAGGGCCACTCTCCATTTGGAGTTCTTCCTAAAAACCTCAAATTCAGATGAATACTACCTTAGTGAGTGCCCTGAGAGGTGAAGAGTCAGGCCCCAGCCAGTACCTGACCTCACCCGGAAAGCCTGTGTCTTGGAGTGACAGAGACAGAGGCACCTGGGGAACTTCAGGTGGTCTGGCTGGGCATGGAGAGGTGCCCTGTAAGGGAAGTCCAAGCTCTGCTAAGCAGTGCGATGTGTGACCCTGAGCAAGTCCTTTCCTTGTCTTTGGTTTCCTTGGCTGTGAAATGTGCTAAGTTACTCCTTGCTTCCCTCCCACTTCTCTCTTCCTATCTCAACCCTTGGTCATCCTCCTTCCTATCTCAACCCTTGGGTTCCTCCCACAGGTTCCAGTTCTCATGTCAACTTCTCCTACCCCACCCTCCCACAACTGATAGCTCCATGAGCTAGGAGTTAAGGTGTTCTCAACTGGACAAAGCCCTTGGCCTCAGGGATGCACATTCTGAGGGGTATGTGTGTGTTAGTGCAGAACTCAGTAAGGCAGATTATGTAGGACACTACTTTCACATCTTCTTTAATAGTGAAATAATAGAAAACAGTTGTATACAGTATGGAGAGGAAGGAACAGAGTGGAGAGACACCTTATTTACTCATACATTCATTTAGTCAGTCAACAAACTGTGTTGTACATTATCTTTCTTCTAAGTACATGCCTGGGGAGCAAATGAATCAATCATCTGAGTCCCTGGCCTCAGTCAGTTGTATAGGGTGGTGGCGACTAATTTCTCAATCTGAGTTAGGCTGCTGCTGCTCAAAGTTTTTTGATTACAAGGAATGTGGGAAATTTTAGATTCTAAAAACTTCACCCAAAAAAAAAAGGTTAGAGGCAGTTAAATCAGGTCGAGGTCCAATATCACTGGCTCATTAACCAAGAATCTAACTATTATTCTTCACTGCCCTCCATAGCACCAATGACGGGTAAGATTCCCAAAGCGGGGACAACCTA
>CAUYPK010027481.1:0-40741 GCA_963574355.1 Loris lydekkerianus
GCCACGGTGACTGGGAAAATGCCAGGAAGGCTATGTTGAATATTGGGATGAAAATGTGTCAAATGGTTTATGAAGCTAGTATATGATGCCCCATGATCATATCAATGTACACAGCTATGATTTAATAAAAAAAAAAACAAACAAAAAAAAATAAAATAAAAAATAAAAAATAAAAGAAAAAAAAAAAAAACAAATGCAAACATTGTAACCTAGTTGTCTGTATTCTCATTAATCTGAAATTAAAAAAAAAAAAAAGAATTAGCACCAGTTCTACATAACCTCTTCAAAAAACATAAGGGAAGAACACTTCCTAGTTCATTTTATAAAGCTAGTATTGCCCTGTTACCAAAACTAGACCAGACATGACAGAAAGAAAGAGAAAGGGAAGTAAACAACCTGCAGACCAATATATTTCACGAACAGAGGTGCCAAAAATCCTCGACAATATATTAGCAAGTAGAATTCAGAAATGCATAAGAAAATTACACACCATGACCACATGTGTTTTATTCTAGGGATGTGAACTTGGTCCAATATTTGAAAACCAATCAGTGAAATTCACTGTACTAACAGCCTGGAGAATAAAAGTCCCATAATTCTATCAATTAACACCGAAAATGCATTTGACAAAAATTAACAGCCATTCACTTTTAAAAATACACTCATTGGCTCAGCGCCTGTAGCTCAGCGGCTAGGGTGCCAGAAACATACATCAGAGTTGGCAGGTTAAAATCCAGCCCAGGCCTGCCGAACAACAATGACAACTCCAACCAAAAAATAGCCAGGCGTTGTGGCAAGTGCCTATACTCCCAGCTACCTGGGAGGCTGAGGCAAGAGAATCACTTGAGCCCAAGAGTTTGAGGTTGCTGTGAGCTGTGACATTACAGCACTCTACAGAGGGCGACAAAGTGAGACTCTGTCTCAAAAAGAAAAAAAAATACACTAATAAAAATAAGAAGAGAGGGGCAGCTTCCTCAAGTTGATGAAGAACATCTACAGACTTACACAGCTAACATCATACTTCATGGTGATAGACTGATGCTTTTTTCCTAACATTGGGAACAGTGTAAACAGGTTTGCTCCCACCATGCTCATTCATTGTTGTACTAGAAGTTCTAGTCAGTAAAATAGAGCAAGAAAAGGGAATAAAATGAATATGGATTAGAAAGGAAGAAATAAATTGTCCGCACTCACAGATGACATAATTATCTATGTGGAAAATTCCAAGATATGTACAAAAAAGAAAGAAACGCTAAGAGCTAGTAAGTCTGCAAAGTCACAGGTTACAAGATAACATACAAATATCACCTATATTCCTATAAACATACTCGCAATAAATATATGAAAACTGAAGGTTAAAATGTAATACCATTTGCTATTGCCTAACAACAACAAAAATAAATAAATCAATGGAACAGAATAGAGAAACCAAAAATAAACCCTCACAAATAAGCGTGAGTGATTTTTGATAAATTTGCAAAAGCATTTCATCAGAGAAAATGTAGTCCTTTCAACAACTGTTCCTAGAGCAACTGGACACTCATAGGCAAAGAAAGAAAGAAAAAAAAAAGAACCTCAACTTAAACCTCCCCTCTATACAAAAGAGTAAAACGTTAACTCAAAATGGATCACAAATCTAAATGTAAAACAAAACTTTTAAAAGAAAATGATCAAGAAAATCTTAGTGACCTAGGACTAGCCACAGGGTTCTTAAACTTGACACCAAAAGCACAATTCATAAAAAGAAAAAGATAAATTGGTTTTCATAAAAATTAGAAACTTTTGCTCTGTGAAAGACCCAGTTAAGAGGATGAAAAGACGAGATGAGGACTGAGAGAAGCATCTCCAGACCACGTAGCTGACAAAGGACTGGTGTCTAAAATATACAAAGAACATTCAAACCTAATCAGTGGGGGGGGAGAGCAAAAAACAATCATAATCCAGCTAAAAAATGGCAAAACAGGAGCAGATCTTTTCCCCAAAGAGGATGGAAAGCTGGTAAATAAGAACATGCAAAATTATTCAACATCATTAGCCACTAGAGAAATGCAAATGTAAGTCATAATAGATATCACTGCACACCTAGCGGACTAACTAAAATCGAAAAATAATGACAACACTAAGTCCTGTTGAGAATGAAGAGAAACTGGATCTCTCAGACATTGCTGCTGGGAATGTAAAAGGGCATAACCCCTCTAAAAGACAGTTTGCTGTTTTCTTTAAAATCTAAACATAAAATTACCATACCACTCAGCAGTTGCCCTTCTGGGCTTTTATCCCATAGAAATGCAAAGTTACATGTATAACAACACCTGAGCATGAATGTTGGGTTATTCATGATAACCCAAACTAGACTATCTATCCTTCAACAAGTAGATGATTAAACTACAGTATGTCCGTAGTGTGGAATACTACTCAGCTATAAAGATGAATAAACTATTAATAAACACCATGAGATAGAGAAATATTGAGAGGAATGTGTTCATTGCAAAGAGATAATCCCAAAATGCTACACACTGTATGATTCTATTTAGATACTATTCTTGAAGTGACAAAATTATGGAAACATTAAACAGAGCAGTGACCGCCAGCAGCGAAGTAGGGGTGAAGTGACAGGAAGTGGATGTGGCTGTACAAGGGCACCATGAGGAATCCCTGTGCTGAAGGACATGTCCTACACCTTGACTGAGTCAGGGTCCGTAGCTTGGTTGTGATATTCTACTATAGTTTTGTAAGATGTTACCATTGGAGTATCCACGGGATAAAGGGTACACGGGATTTCTCGTCATGATTTCTTACAACTGCATCAGAATCTACAAGCTTGACTGTACAGTCTAAAAATTAAAGTTTTAATTTAAAAAAATAAGATGTCATGTCTCACGAGATAACAGGAATAACATTCGGAACAAACAAAAAATGGTTCCTTTTTTGAAAAATATTTAAAATGTCTTGTCCTGGATATTCATCTTCTACTCCCGCCTGGTGGGAGCAGGGTTGGGGTGAAGGGCCACACACCTAGGAAGTCCCACTCAGCCAACTTCAGGTTCGAGAAAATGCAACCGCAGCCCAGCTCTAGCTCCGCAGCCACGCAGGAGGGTAGCACGAAACAACACAGGACTGTCTCTTGGTGTCTGTCTTAAAGGGCATGAGCACAGCAGTCCCCAGCCACCTCCCTGCATTCTAACGAGGAGGCGGGATGGTGTCTGTGACAAGTGTTGAATTCCTCAAGAGATGTATTAAGAATCAACTTCCGTGGTGGTCACGGTTGCAGTCTGAAGGAAAGGAAAGGCAATTTACCCTGGGAACCACCAGCTGACAATTTGCAAATGGAAAAGTGAAGCAGGAATTGAGCTGGAAAGGTGAGCCAGAAAGGTTCCAGTCCCAAAGGGCACGCAAGTCACCACCCCAACAACCCACAGGTACAGGGCTTTAAGAATGCCCTTCAGGGTATACGTGGCCAATAATACAGAAGAATCCAATTACTATTATCTGATGCCTCCTGTCACATCAAATTGTTTCATCAGCTCATTTAAGAGAGTGTAGATTTGGCAACAGTCTGCATTGCACCGGCAGTTTTCTCTCGGAGTTGAAGGAATTGTAAATGTCTCCAGTCATTCCAGTGCCAATACTACCCTCTAGTGGCTGCAACGGGTATCTGGCTGGACAGGTGGAACCTGCCTGCTTGGTAACTCCTCACTAAACCTCACAAAAGAACAATATTCTCTTTGTCTTCTTTTTAATAAAGATTAATCCATTCTATGGGTATCACGGACAATCGAGTTAGAATAACAGCATCATCTAGAAGGTCAGCTATTATGATTAAAGCCTCATTTTAAGTAATATCTAAATCAGGCATCCTCAAACTTTTTCAACAGGGGGCCAATTCAGTGTCCCTCAGACCCTTGGAGGGCCAGACTATAGTTAAAAAAAAACAAAACTCTGAACAAATTCCTATGCACACTGCACATATCTTATTTTGAAGTAAAAAACAAAATGGGAACAAATACAATTCACACCGCTTCATGTGGCCCGCAGGCCGCAGTTTGAGGACGCCTGATCTAAATTATATTCTCAAAAAAAAAAAAAAAAAAAATTTAAAAAGTGATTTATGACCTCCTTTAAATGTGAACATTCCTTGTAAACATGGAATGTGATTCAATTTCAAAAACAACATTTTTGATGATAACTTTTCAGGAATACACTTATGAATACATGGGTTTCCACTGCCATGACAGATAAAAGGATGATTCTGCCTCCTCAGAGGGTGAGGATATTCAGGGAGTTGTATGGAGTAAGAAACATCCTGTGAAGAGTCTCAGATGCAAGTTTGAACCTAGACCTGGCACGGGCTAAGGTTCTTGGTCAAGGCACTTGACTGCGATATGTCAGCTGTCTCTCTTATCACAGAACTATGACGCTTACACCCCAATCATTGATGCCAGTCCTGTTTTGGCCCCTATAAGGTCTCTGAGATATGGTCTCTAGAAAGTCCTGTTTCCAAGTGGAAGATCTCAAAATTAAAATCCAATCTCAATTAGGGCAAAAGCGGAAACACGTTTGAGGCTGATCAGACCAGAGTACCATACTCTCCAGCAGACATTCATATTTATAATATTCACTCAAAATGAACCCAGGATGATTATCATTGACATAAGGGGGAAACCCCTCTGAACACTGCCTATCCCCCAACCTACCAAAATTTCTTACTCAGAAAGAGGACAGGAAGCTAAGGTGTCATTTCAATCCAAGAAGCAAAGTCACCCTCAAGTCTATGGGGCAACCAAGACCACACTTCCCAGAGCAATCTGGCAAATTATCTTGTTCTTTACTAAGAAGAAAAAAATCCCTACAGATTCATGCAGCTGCAAGCAATTACTCATCTTCATTAAATACTCACTTAAAAGACTAATTCAAACGACCCTGCAGCCTACACCTGTGTGAGGAAAGTAAACAAGTTATAAGGGGAAAGGGCAACATCTACATAAAAAAAACCTGTCTATAAAAGTATGTAAATGGTCATTTGCAGAACACCAGAATTAACTATCAAGGCATCAAATAATCATTTTCCTCATTACAAAGTGGCACGGGTTACTCCCAGGGTAATTTATTGCTTTTATTGCTAAATATTGCCAATCTCTTACAAAATACAATGTTACTCCTTTAAATGTCATAAAATTAATGGTTTGAAAGAGACTTCAGCATCCAGTGCTAGCTTCCTGATTCTACCCAGAGACAGAAGCTTAAAGCTTTCACAAAGCAACCAAAAATCTATGCAAACAATGAACATGAGATATGAAATATTACTACTGCCAGGTACGACCAACGTCCCAGGCAGTGTGCTGGAAAGTTTTGTGGGTTATCTGATTTTCACAAGTATACATTGTCGTTGGTATCATTTTCAAGGTTTAGAGAAGGGAGAAAACCTGTTGAAGACCACACAACCTCTAAACAGCCAAAAAGAAGGTAGAATATCTTAAACTCTCCAGCCCAAAGCGTTAGCCACCTCACTAGTCAATGTTGGGGGCTGACTGCTTAAAACTGGTGTATGGAGTCTCAAACACGATGGAATCATCTGAAGAGGTTTCCTTAAAGGCTAAAAATTACACATATTTTTGCATTTGGAGTCTAGTTAATCCAAGAGTCCCAAAATACATGTTCTCATTTAAGAGTATTTTTGTCCCTCATACATACAGATGAAATACCTGACTTTGTTTTTCTGTGATTTTATAGAACTTCCCCCTGTAAGAATGTCCTGGAGCTTTACTAATTCCTACAATAATTCTTTCTTTATATTTTAATAGTTCTTCCTAAAATTATATAACCATAATTATCCTATAATCTTTATGAAATTGAAAATGTTCTAAAAATGCCCGAAAACTCATTTCAGGAAATTGGCCTTAAGTAAATATGCATGGTATATACGGAAAGGAGAATTAGAATCATTACAGGCAGTAAATGGAAATTAGGTCCAAAGATTGTTAAAGTAAAAGCAATGCCAGAGATCATTAAGCCAACTCACCCATGTGTTATACAAACTGAGATGAACGATGTTAATGGACTTGTTTATAGTTTTTCAAATAGAAGAGGGGGAACTAAATAACACCTTGTTGTTAGGGCTACTCCCCCTGCTAACAATTGATTTGCTCCAAACATTAATAGGATAGCTCCTTCAGGGATAACCAGGTTTTTAAAATGTGATCACAATGAGGTACTATAAGGATGAAGAAGAAAACACTACTGTCAGATCCAAAAAAAAAGTTAGACTGTTGAAGGTTAAGCAGATGTCTATAGATTCCTAGCTCTAGAAAATAAATAGGTTCCTAGGGCTTAGAAAGAGACTTTGAGATCATCTAATCATTTATTTTACAAATAAGGACTCTATATAAAAGGAATGACATAACTAAAAAAATAACAGGAACAATAGCACTAGATTATTGCACTGAATTTTACTGCGTATCTGGCCCTTTCTTAAGCCACTGATGTGCACATTCTGATTCAACAGCCCTAACAGGTAGGTTTCATTAGTATCCTTGTTTCACAGATAAGGAAACTGAGCAAAAGAGCTACATTACCAAGGCCACTTGGCTATTGCGGTAGGCAGCCCTCTAAAAGGGCTCCCAATGCCCCCGTCTTCTGATATGCACATTTACTAATGACTGACTACTAACAAAATAGAAGATTGCAAAAGTAATAGATGTCCCTTCCAAGACTGGGTTGCAAAAGACTGACCTTCATCTTGGTCCCGCTCTGGTTCTAGCTTGCTTGTGCCAATGAAGCCAACTGCCGTAATGGGAGCTCCCTATGGAAAGGTCCACAGGGTACAGAAGTGAAAAGGTGGCTTCTGGCTAAGAGCCAGCAAGAAAATGAGCACCTCAGTTCCACAGCTTTCAAGAAACAAAGTTCTACCAACAACCATGTGAGTGAGTTTGGCAGCAAATCCACCCTCAGGTGACTCTTGAGATGATTGCAACCCAGGCTAACACCTTGATGCCTGCCTATCAAACCCTAAGACAGGATCTCACTAAGCTACACCAGGATTCCTGACACGCAGATGCTACAGGATAGATGTTGCTTTACTCACCACAATTTGGCATCATTTGGTATGCAACAAAATATGACAAGTCATGTATCTAGTAAATTGAAATCTCAAAATTTAAACTAAACTAATTCTCTTGCCTTATGCAACGATGGCACGCTGACAGTCTATGACATGTCATAGTTAGCCGTGATACTGGTGGTTAAGTCCATGCCTTCATTCCTTAATTCATCCTAAAGCACTGCTACCTCTATACCTGGTGTCAGAAACTCTTTTAGATTCTATAATATGAACCCGAGAGAGACAAAGTTTCTCACCTTGTACTATACACTTTCTATTTAAAAAAAATATACAAACAAGTAAAAGTATTTTTTAATTACCACCAAATTCAAACTGGAGAACTTTATTTTCATGTCTATATATACAGCTTCAGTCTCTTCAGATTTTAGCATAGATATCCACCAAGTCTCTAATTTCTTTTTATTTATTTATTCATTCATTTTTTTCGGTTGCACAGGATCAACTTTTTTCTTTCTTTCTTTCTTTTTTTTTTTTTTTTTGGTAGCACAGGATCAACTTTATTTTATATGCAAAAAAATGTATTTAATATTAAAACCATTAGTCATGTTTATCTCTTTTCTCAACTTAAGCACACTAACATTTTAAATAATGCTCCCTGAAATTAATACAAAGTAGGTGTGCAGCAAATGAAGGATTAGAAGAGAGCCCTTTAGGGAAGGAGAAGAAAGAATGTGAGATATTTAAAAGGAAGCATGAAGGGCAGCATCTGTGGCTCAGTGAGTAGGGCGCCAGCCCCATATACTGAGGGTGGTGGGTTCAAACCCAGCCTCATCCAAACTGCAACAAAAAAATAGCTGGGCATTGTGACAGGCGCCTGTAATCCCTGCTACTCGGGAGGCTGAGGCAAGAGAATCACCTAAACCCAAGAGCTGGAGGTTGCTGTGAGCTATGACGCTACAGCACTCTACTGAGAGCGATAAAGTGAGACTCTGTCTCTAAAAAGTAAATAAATAAATAAATAAATATGAAGCATAAATTAGAAAAGAAGGGAAATGAGGGGGTAGGAAGCCAATGGAGACATTAAAATTCACAGAAAAAAGCTGATAGAATTATTGGTTACTTGTTTTAGTTAATCCATATGTTGCCCCTTCCCTCCCCCTGCTTTTCATATTGGTATAATTGAGGAAAGTTTGTGCTAAAATAATTATCCAAAGTTTATGTGAAAATGTAGCTGAATTAATTAGCAAAAGATGACAGAGAAGATAATGTTGACACTGCATGTTGACTCTGGGTTAACGGTGGTTTTCTAGAGAATTCCTCTCAGTTTGGGTTGACAGACTGTGAGGTAAAAGCAATGATAGATTAAAAAATTATGTGTTTTTCCTCAAGCTATTTGATAAAAAGCTAGAGCTTAAGATATAGATTCTTCATGAACTTACATTTTAATAGTCATACATATTTCTTTTAGCTTCAGATCACTTAAATAGCCTTTTGATTTTTCATTTTTTCAAAAATATTAGCTGTGGCTTACTTTTTGGTTTTACATTGATTTTCCTTATCTGTACTAATGTTGCCTATTCTACCTTACAAATGGCTCTTCCATGGGAATTAACAAAGCAAGCATGTTCTTAATGATTTTTTTCTAAATCAAAAAGAACTTTCCACTACTTAGCTATACTCTGTTCATTTCTGTCAGGCTGTCTACCTAGTGGGTAAATGTCTTCTCAGGGGAATTATCCACCAAGAACATGAAGATTCCACTTGAATGTCTTAGCGCCTAATCTTCCATTCTGTGCCCTGGGGCCAAGAGCCCACAGAGCAGTGAGACTGCTGTGCTCAGCCCAGGGGCCATCGCCCTGAGTAGTGTGAGACAAGAAAGTAGGCCAAGCCAACTGTCTATGGAGCGCAAGTGCAGCTGAGAGGACCACCACCTGCCTGTAAAGCACAACAGGAATTTAAAACAAGTATACTAAGTATATACAAGTGTAGACAAAAGGTAAAATAAAATAAGCAAAAAGGTGTTGAACACATAAAGCAGGGGAGAAGATAAATGATAAAAACAATTTGAAAAATTGAATACAAAAATTATTACATTGAAATGAAAACTCAATAGAAGGAAATTATAGAGGAGTGGGTAAAGTTAATAACAAATTAGCAGAAATACTGTGTTGAGGGACTCTCCCAGAAAATGTCAAGAAGGACACGGATATAGAAAAAGTAAGGGCTAGGCACGGTGGCTCACACCTGCAATCCCAGCACTCCAGGAGGCTGAAGTAAGGCTGGTGGATCACTTGAGCTGAGCTCAGGAGTTTGAGACCAGCTTGAGCAAGAACGAGACCCCATCTCTACTAAAAATAGGAAAATTAGCTAGGTGTTGTAGCTGTTGCCCATAGTCCCAGCAACTTGGGAGGTGGAGGCAAGAGGATCACTTGAGCCCAAGAGTTTAAGGTTGCTGTGAGCTATGACACCATGGCACTGTGTTACCAAAGGCGACAGAGTGCGACTGTGTTAAGAAAGAGAGAAAGAAGGAAAGAAGGGAGGAAGAGAGGGAGGGAAGGAAGGATAGTAGGGAGGGAAAGAGGAAGGAGACCTAAAGAACAGGAGTGTCCATAAAAGAGAAAAAGAAAGAAAAAAATTATTTGAAGAAATGACTAATGACGCTTTTCCAGAACTGAAGACAAACCTCAGACTGCAGACTAAAAGCATTTAGACAGCAAGAAGGCTTGAGGGAACAAAGTCATTTCTGAGACTCATTATAATTAAAAAAAAAAGACAAAGACTTCTGAAGAGCATGAGGGAAGCAAATCCTTTTCAAAAAATCTTGAAACAGATGTCAGATTTTTCAGCTGCATTGGATACATGAACACAACGTGCTAGTATCTTCAGCGCTAAAAAGAAAGCTCCTTGACCCTGTAATATGACATCCTTTTATGCCAGAACTTAACAGTAGAGATACAATTAAGACAGTTCAGGCTTAAAAGATGTCAAAAAAGACACACACGTGCAGGCTGTTTGAAAGATGCTCTACAAGAGGAAGGGAGATAAATAAGGAAGGAGGCAAAGATACATGGGATGTAAACAGAACTGAAGAAATTCGTTTTGTGGTTTAAAGAAAAGGGGAGGAGGCAGTGACAGTGGTGACTGCAAACTCTCACGGCTACCTTATACCATTTTGTGGACTAAAGAGACAATTTTCTAAACAACAGTCTTCTGGCTTAAAAGATTCTTATAATTAATTCCCCTAACTAAAAAATAAGGGTCAGATTCTTTTTATCCACATATACCTATAGCAGGGTCCAAAATTTTAATTCACAACTCATATTTGCAAGGTGGACAAACCATTATTTAGTCTATAATTATCCCTATTTCTGTGCTCACTCCACTTTAGATATAATCTGATTTAATAATTTAAATGGCTCCTTAAAATAGCATTCACAGTCTCTCAAAGAAATGATGCTCAGAATCCCAAGTTGCCTCTGCCTGCCTCTGCCTTTCTTCCTAACTTGGCATCCAAGTGTATGGGAGACTCAGGTATGGGAGTTCTTGGTGACCCTGGGGAAAACGAGTGCATGCTATGTGCACTGGCTGGCCTGGCCTGGCCTCAGGAACATGTCCCTGGTCTTCCTGGATGCGCCTGGCTCTGCTGGCCATACTGAGGTCAGTCTCATTCAGACTCATTCTTCTGACTCAGATGGTGTTTCTTTGTGGACTCACCGCTGATTGGCTCCCACAGGCTGCAGGGCCGTGAATCTCTGGCCACATCCTCCGTTGAGGGTGGAATCACACAGCCCTACCAGCCCCCCAAATAGGCCCAACTAGTTGGCTCTCAATCCAGAGGAATCAGGGCACTTCAGGAAACCTAAACCGCTGGCTTTTCTGTGCTGACCACTTAATAGTATTATTATTATTCTCTGCAGCTGTGTGACAGAGCAACAAAGAGCACTCTGATCCTTCTCTGCCTGGTGTTAGCCTCATTCACCCAGTGCACCTGTCCCTCCTCAAACCTGGAGAAGGAAAAATGAGCAGCACAGCTGTCCCTCTCCACTGTCCCCACACTATCGCAGAATCAGGAAATGGGCCAGGGCAGGGTTCCCTTAATTCTTAACTCAGATGGCATCCGTCTCACACCTGGGAGGATGCTTCTTGGGTGGTGCATCCAGGCTGATTCTTCAGGACAGTTGAGGGCCACTGAGGCAGACTTTCTCAGCCCCATGCCACGGCTTGTACACTATTCATCGCCTTTATGAATAACCCTATTTTGGATATTACAGCTCGTTCCTGCTCTTTCTCTTAGCTTCCCTTTTGTAATATATTCTATTCCCCACCCCTTCCTCCTACCTTCCACAAATGGCTTCCTAGAACAGGCCAAGCTAGGGAATTTGTGTTCAGAAAGGGAAAAAATCAATATCCATATGCACATTTGCTAGTAAAACTCAACAGAAACCACAGGATGAGAGGGGGCTGGAGGGAAGGGTAAGTTCACACCTACCGGGTACAATGCACACCATCCAGATAGTGGGAACACTTATAATATGGCTCAAAGTGCACAAAAGCAATTCATGTAACTAAAACATATGTGCCCCCATAATATTCTGAAGTAAAAAATAAAAATAAAGACAAATTAGGAAGTGGAAACAGAAAACTAATTCATTTTTAAGTTACAACCCCTGGGACAGGTAAATACATTTTCAGGGAAAGACGTGGAGTGGAATTCAGACATAAACCTCCTCTGGAGAGCTGACCTGGCTCTGGACTTCCATTACAGTACTGGACAGCAGCTGGTATAACTGGGGAGAGATTTTTGCATGAATTCTCAAAGTGATTTGTTCCAACTGGTTTGTTACCCTACGCGAATTTCCTCCTTCTGGTAAAAGAACACACCAATCTTAGTGAAACTTGCTTAATAGTCACAGTTTCTGCATTTTATCTTTTTCTCAGAAAAGAGGAAATAAACATCATTAAGCCTGATGAGTATTAGGAGGGTGTGAACAAGCTGTGCTTGAAATAAAAATGAGTTCTTTTTTCTTGTTTTTCTTACCAACTTGGGTTATTTAGTTTTCTGCCTCAGTGTGTGGAGTTATAGAACATACCAAAATCTTGTAATTAGACCTTCTCAAAAACCTACACTCCTAGATTCACTGATTACAGTGATTCATCCTGCTCTCAAAAACATCATCTGGATTCTCAGCAAGCATCTGTCTGCTCCAACACTTAACCTGTGAGTCAGGGTGTAACAATGCTACAGACCCTTGAAGATCTCAGGGTCTTTCTGTTCTTCCCAAGCAAAGGCCAAGCCTAAGAGGGTAAAACAAGTCATTTGTAAAAAATAATAGCCACTGTCTGTTCTGGGAAAGCAATCGTGGGATTAGGGAGTGGCAGATAGGCGATAGGAATAGAGCTGTGAGCAAATCCCATTTATATTTGTATATGCAGTGGAAATATTTTAAAAATACCTACGGGCATATTTGTCCTTCTTAGTAATTGTTTATTTCCCTGGAGTCCTTCATTTTGTTTCTCCCTAGAGAAGAGGAGGACAGGAGAAAAACAAGGTGTAGGTGCAGTTCCTATCAGTCAAGAAGGGAAAACAGGAATTCTCTGCTGAGAGAGAGAAAGAGTAGGCTGTGAGCAGTCAGGTACGTTTCAAGTGGGAGAGCAGGGAATGAATCAGAAGATCCAGTTGACTGCAGATAAAGCCATATGCTGGAATCAGCTTTCTCAATAATAAAACAATATTATATTTTTATTTTTTAACTCCTGTGTCATTATATCAAAAGTTGAGCATCTTGAACAATGATAGGAATAAAATAGGCTACTGAATCTGGTGAAGGGTATCAGCCTTCCAAACAATGGAAAGAAATGAAATGAACTGTACTGTAAAGGGAAAGCAAAATTGAAAGAATTATGAACTATGAAGAAATTTCTTGAAAGAATTCAGTGTCATTAAACCAAAATCAAAACAAGTGTTTCTCCTCGTAAAGACCAAGCCTAGGAGGGAAAAACATGTAATTCGCGAAAAATAGTACACATACCTAAGCATCAAAAATATATACGGCAGAAGAGTCAAAAGTCACAAGACAAGCTATAGGTATTTACAATGGCAAGATCACTGCAACAATGATCATTAGTGGAGTCAAGGGTGAGATGGCACCTTTCCTATCTAACAGTGACAGGCCAGATATACTCTAGAGCAGTCATTCTGCACACTTTCTAAGGCAGAGCCCTGCAAGTGATAAAGGACAAAATAAGAGGAAGAGAGTCAAGGTGAAAGGCATTACCAAGGTCAGATGCAGAAAGTCAAAGGACATGAAGACACATCACCCTACATATCCTGTCCACTCCTGTCCTGTAGTAATCCGTAGACCAGGCCTTGACCATCTTTTGTCTATGAGAAAGGTGGGCAGTTCACTGAGTCTCCCATTCAATTAACTGTCCATTGCTTCCTTCATCAAATCTCAATATTTGAACCAAAGATGTCTTTTCTCTCCACCATTTCCCTATGGTCTACAGTAGCATCTCAATCAAATTAGAGGTATGAACAAGGTCATAGTTTCCCAAAGCCCCAAAACATGAACGAGTTAATGACTGACTTGAACCTTTACTTTATGTTTTCATTCAGCTTCTCAAAACAGCTCCTCTATATCTTCCAAACAAAGTTTCTCTTCTTCAACTTTTCTATCATTTCACTCTTACATCCCTGGTTCTCCCAGGGTGCATTTCTCCTTGAAATAGCATTCTCATGTATCCTGTTCCAGCCATCCCTCCACCCTGCTCCACCCTACTCCATCAATGTGCTGGCTTGTCCTCTAATATTTTTCAAAAAGCTGCCACAATCTGTACTTTTCTCACCCTGACCTATCGGAAAAGAAATGACTAACTCTTCTAGAATTCATTTTGCCTGAACATGCAAATTCTAGGAGTTCCTGTTTATTCACACAACATAATTTTTTTATGATATGCAAACAAAGTGTTATATACAGTTCATTGAGGGAGTGAGGATGTCTGGGTCAATCTTATATTGGATTAGATGCCCCTAGAGGGTGAAAAGAGATCTTGCCTCTAATATGTTACACTTCTCCCAGGATAAGTAGGTTGTGATACTGTGATTTATAATAAGAAATATGTATTTTGATCTTTGGGTATTTCCTGAACAGAACTCATAAAACTTTTGGAATTTCCTGAGCAATAGGGCTAGGTGCATATTTTGTTCTAATATTTGGTCTTTGACCCTTGTTCCAGACATAGAGCTTCTAATCTCTTCAAATTTCATGTGTGAAAAGGGAGTAGCTTATTTTCTAATGAAGTGATTTTTGGTGGGCTCCTAGATGGGAACTGGTTACCAGAAAGACCAAGCCATTAGTAAAAACTTAGAACTTGCATCCTTACCCTCCCCACATCCTCCAAGAAGGGCAAAGGGGCTGGAACCTGAATTAATAATCATGCCAATGTAGTGAAGTCTCCATAAACATCCCTGAACTAAGAAATGTTGAAAGCTTCCAAGATGGTGAACACATTCACATGCTGGGAACGTGGTATGTACCAACTGCATTTGGATGGAAGCTCCTTTGCTTGGGTCTTTTCCAAACCTTTCCCTGTGGATCTGTTCTTCTAGCTCTTTATTTATATGTTTAAAAATATTCCTTATTATAATTTAGCACTAGTAAGTAAACTGTATCCCAGGCTTTTATAAGCTGCTTTAACAAATTATTAAACCTAAAAAGGGAATTGTGGGAACACCCAATTTATAGCTGGTCACACAGAAGCACATGTGATGACCTGGACTTGCAAGTGGGGTCTGAAGCAGAGACAGTCTTGAAGGACTGATCCCTTAACTTGAAGAGTCTGAGCTGACCCTAGGTAGACAGTGTCAGAAATGAATTTAACTGTAGGATACCCAGCCCGTGGGAAAGTTGGTTGATACACCACACACATGTCTAGTGTCAGAAGTGAAGTATTCCAGAAGACTTGAGAGGGGAGGATTGAGAGAAAAACAATTTGTTTTTCCTGTGCAATTATTAATGCTACTAATAATGAAAATCTCTACAACCATGGTTCTATTCTTCTCAAGACAGAGATAAAGAGAGAGAGCACGTCATACCCACTTGGATATTTACTATCAAAAAATAAAACAAACAAAAAACTCCCAGAAAACAGCAAATGTGAGGATGCAGAGAAATTGAAACCCTCATGTGCTTTTGGTAGGATTTGGAAAACAGAATGCAGGTTTCCCAGGATGGAGGATTCACCACAATTCCTCTCGTCCAAAGGACTCTTGGTTGCTCAGTAAGTTTTATACATAATTTAGTCAACAAATACTTACTAGGCATCCCTATGATTAGGCAACCTCCCAAAATAATGCTAAAATGTTCTGGGGGTTCAGTTTCCCCTTCCCCAAGAAGCAACAGCTGGAATCTTCTCCCCATGGGTGTTCAGATCTGAGCTGGGAAAGGGGACTGGGACTTGTCAACTTTAAGGAACAAGATAGATGGTCTGAGAAGCCCTGTCCAGAGAAGTGGATCCAGATAGAACATCCATTAGAAGAGGAAAAACAGAGTAAGAGAGGTGGATGGAGTCCAAGAAAGAGTAAATCAAAGGTTTGAAGTCTCTCTTGACCTCCCTTAATAGGCCGAATGACCATATTTTCCACTGTCCTGAAAACACAAATCCTTCTTTAGTGACAAGTGATGATAGTATCATAAATGTAAATGCTTGACCTGAACTCAATGTTCTAATTATGGTCTTACCAGAATGGAGAAAAGGGAGGCCAACTTGTTAATTACAGAGAAGCTGTCCAGAGTCAGCCAGCTGGGTTGGCGACTCTAAAACCTGCACACTTTGCCCAACCATTAGGTCCACAGTATAGCCAGGGGTATGGAGCACAGTTGACCATCGGAGAGTCCCTCAAACTTCCATTTGGGAGACTAGAATACAGACGGGTGTTGAAGTAGGATATGAAGCAGAAATTATTGGTTTGCTTTTTTGGTAAAGATTTCTTTCAACCATATAGTAACTGCCCTGGGAGAAAGGATGAGAGAGAGGAACAACCAAAGATTTCTCACACACACATTAGCGGAGCAGAGAAACACGACAGGCTGTGTTAGAAAAATGTGATCATTTGGTTGCATTTCAAAATCTTCTCATCTTTTATAAAAACTTGAACAGTGCTGAAGATGCATAGATTGGGCCATTTTTATCCTGTTTTAAGTTTTCTAAGTAGAATGTAGGAAATTATACTTCAGAAACTAGAGGGAAACTACTTTTTCGGCCACCATAGTAAAAAAAAAATAGCACTTAACCAGGTGCAAAGAGTTGAATTGAAAACCAAAAATAATTTGCCTAAATCTGATGCCCAGCCTTATTACTCCCCTTCTGTGTGCTTCTGAGAACATTAAGTTCTCTGCACCTTCATGTTCTCATCCATGAAGTGAGGACAGTACTAATTCATGGGACTGTTGTGAGGATCAAATGAGTCCACATATGTAAATGCCTCAACCAGCGCTTGGCTTGTAAGACGTGCCATCTCTGTGTGCTAACTGAGCTGGTAAGTATAAGGGTAGAAGGAAATCTTCATACTTGAGATTTAATATGGTCTAACCTCCTTAAAAGGAGGTTTACTCATCTACAAAAGTCAGAAACCATCGTGTCTCCCTTCACAGTCTGGTGAGGATTCAATGAGACGATCCGTGTAAAGTATTTTGCCCAGTGCCTGGTACATGGTGATTGCCCATTTTTGAGTTTTCAGTCAATCCATTTCAGTCAACCCAATCCAGTTTTTTGCTGAAGGTGTTCTGAGAGCTTCGTGCAGAAGAGCAGATGGCTCCGTCTCTGTTCTCAGAGGTCTTATTCCCTTTCGATATAACTATGGTACAGGAGAAGTGCCTGGAGCATGGACTGGTTCAGAGTGTGTGGGAAGAGTGGCCAGGAGGGAAACTCAGGGTCAAGGCTTCAGAGGTCTGACCTAAACTTCCAAGAATGGGCAAGGAGTGGAGGGATGAACACCGGGCTGGGGTAGAAGTTATACTTGTTTTAAAGGTGAGGAGAGAGGGCCCGTGCATCCAGGCAGTCTGCTTTGGAGGCTGCTCTCTGGGGATTTTCACTTTTCCCTCTCTGGAAGGAAGACTTAGGGAATAGACTTTAAACATAGTTCCAATTAAACTAGAGAAAACTTCCTAGCCCATCCTTACTCCCAGGGTCATAAGCCCTCGAACCAATCTTTTTTTTTTTTTTACCTAAGATGTGTGCTTCCGTTAAACCCCAGCCCTGGGCAGGCCCACAGGTTTAAATGAAAAGGCACATCACCTGTGGGGGCCAAGAGACCTGCTGCTTTAATCTTGGCACTGTCTCCTCATTCCAGACATTGACGGAAATGGCCGAGCCTCCCAAAAGGATGGCAGGCTTGCCACGGCCTCAGGCCCACTAACTTTGAGCGACCCTGAGAGATTTATTTTCATCTTCTTGAGTTTTTCTTCCCAGAGCGGGAATATATTTGCCATCTAATCCCCACACATTGACCAGGGCTCAGATTTATTAATGTTTATGTGGATCTCAGGGAGGCACTGAAACCTTTAAAGAAAGACAATCTGGAGCTCTCTGATATTTGCTGACACTCATCCAGTATGGACCCATTGGTCACTGATGGCAAGGACTCTTTTTATAAACTAGCTTGCTATAAAGCACCCTCACTACCCAGGGTAATAGCCTGTCCTCTCCTGTCCTCCAGGACTCACGTTAATCTGTTTTCCATTAACTCCAGTTTGTTTTCAAATAGTTTTCTTCCTATGGTCTATTTCAACTTATGCATTATGAAAGACCTCGAATGACACCAGATCTAATTGTATTTGTCAAAAGGTAAGAATTCATCATAAAGAGTTAAATGGATTATTCCAGAGCCATCATTTACAGAGAAAATGGAAAACCACGGAGAAAGGAAAGGGAGAAGGAACATTACTCCAGGGAGGAATAACAGCTCTTCCCCTTCCCTGGCCTCTACGGGGATCGGTCAGTAGTTCCCAAGATGGGATGTTTACTAGATACCAGGCACAGAGGCCACAGGTTGTACATACCCCAGTTCATCCAGAACAGCCCAGTATGATATGCACTATTGCTTACACTTCACAGTTAAAGAAACAGAAGCTGAGAGGAGTTGAGAAATCAGCTTTGTCTGATTCCAAATCTATAGCTCTTCTTCCCACAGACCCTGAGCCTGCAAGTGGCCCATTAGAGACCTCTGGCTATTCTGGAAACAGAAAAGGGAGGGAATCAAGTAGACTGATGTAAGTAAGTGGGCACCTTCTAGGCATAACTGCTATGATGTTTACAACATAAAATGAATTCTCAGGACACGTCCCCCTGAAGTTGATGACTCAGACCTTTCCTTTACAAAAATGAGAACAGGCTTTAGCATGAAATCCAGAGTCTATTCTGAGCTCTGTCACTAGCAAGTCACAAACTAATAAGCAAGGTTCTCTCTGAGCTTTCCAGAGTTTTTCGCTGTAAAATAGAGCTAGAATCACCCAGTCCAGAAGGTTATGAGACTGTAAATGATTTAACGTTCATTAAGCCATCTAAAAAATGGTAGATACTTAAGAAATACTAATACCTTCAACTGCTTTCTGCAGCCTCATGAATTTCCTCTTCCGTCTCCCAGTTTTATTCACATACAAGATATGCAAACAACTCAGCAGAGTAACCTCAGTCCACGCAAGCCTCGCCATGACCCAGGTTTCTCTCTTGTCCTGCAATTTATCTTCTGTGTGGAAATCTACTCTCTGCCAATCTATTCCCTTTGCGTGACTTCCTTTTCTATACAGACCTCGCTTGCACGTGGGAGATGAAACGGACTTGACAATGTTTTCTAATATGATTTCTTCCCTTTCATCTTCCTGATGGGTACAGAATCCAGAAAAAGTCTTCGTACCTCATAAAAATCACACTTTATTAGAATTTAGTGCTGGCTAGTATTTCTCTCCCAAAAGGTCTGTCTTGTGTAGGTTTTTCCAGCCAAGTGTTCTAAAGGAGACTGACAATGGAACAGCAAACAATCCTCTAGGCAGGCTATAGATCCTATCACTATTTAAGGCATTATAGACATGGCTTGCACACTCAGAAAAACAGATGTAGCTTCAAAAAGAAAAAAAAAAAACATACTTTACTCAATAATTCCAATCAAATGCTTTGAATGGCTTTATTCAAAATAATAAAATCTATATTCTAATATGTATGGACTTAGGCTTACTTAATTTTTCTTTTGTTTTTTTTTATTACTTTGACATCTCTAGTACTTTTACTGCTCACCAAATCCCTCTCTTGCCCTCCTGCGCATTCTCCCATCCAGAAGTACAATTTATAGCTTTCCTGGTGCACGTTAACAGCGTCCCATCAATGTCTGCAGAGATTCCAGACCCTGAAGGGCAGATGCCAAATAATTCATTTTGGCTCCTGGCTCAGGGTCTTGCGCATAATGGATGCTCAATAAATATTTAAAATTAATTGAGTCATATCTTATTCACTTCTCGAATATCAAATAGAGCCTAAAATATGACCAGGCATCTAGGCCTGACTTCATATATCCTTGGTTATTTTGTCCAGTTGGTAGTTTGTTAACTTCTTTGAGGCAAACTTGGCACTTTACTCCAGAGAACACGTTATATAGGGAAATGTTTCCTGAATACTGAATAAGTACAAATTAAATCCAACATCTGACGTAATGAACAATGAATTGGTGGACTGTGGAAAGCAGCCTGGAGTCCTATTTTACCGCACATATGGGAAATAGGTAATTGATGCTAATTCCTGCAGTAGAGAGACCAAGGAAGGATTCACTTAAAGCGTGGAAGTATCACTTTCCTAACTTTGATAAGGAAAATTTTCATCCTACATAAGGTTTCTTCTAGTTATAAAAAGCCCCATGAATATTTTACCAGATGATACCAAGCGATGTGGTCCTTCTCCAGCTTTGTAGAAAATGCTCTAGATTTAAAGTGGAAAACACCTGTGTTCTGCCACAATGGCTCCCAAGCAGGGAGGATTTTGTGCCCAGAAGTTATGTGGCAATACCTGGAGGCACTTTTAATTGTCACTGTTTGGGGCAGAGGACAGTTTGCAACTGGCATCTGCTGGGTAGAGGCCAAGGTTGCAGTTCAATATCCTGCAAAGTGCAAGACAGGTCCCCACAAGTTTTCCAATCCCAAGTGTCAATAGAACTGAGGGGGGAAACCCTGTTTTATGTTAATCTTTGCCACTTTCTTCTTATGTGCTGTTAGCCAAGTAAGATTCCTCAGTAGTGACATAGGTTACAGGATTCTTTCTTATCTACCTTGTAAGTGTTATAAAGGGCTAGTAAGGTACCTAAAAAACGTCTGTGATGAACTGTAAGTACTATTGTAAATATATGTTGTCAGTATTAAGATACATTTAGGAAAGAGTAAAAGTCAAATTGGCAAGTCATAAGTGATCTCAGCCAGACAATCTCAACATGAGCAGCCCCCAGAGGCCAGGCTAAGACGAGGCTGCAACACAGAGCTCTAGCAAGTGCCCCTAAAGAAATCCAGCTTGCTGAAAGGATCTCAACTTTATGTCAAAGCAGCCTCAACCCCCAAGATCATTCTAGAACAAATTCAGTTTTTCAGCACCTAGGAGGTATATGGGAGAGTCTCTAGGGAAGAGTGCTTATCCCTTAGACAGCTGGCCTCCCTCAGACACCAAGGCAGTGGCCTTCCTGGCCTACTCCTGGGGAAACTTCCAACGAGAGCCAGATTTTCTGCCATTCCAATGATAGTTCCTTAAATACAGAAATATTATTGGTGGACTGAAAGAAACACTGCCAAACCGTTCTACAAAAACATGTTGACCCCAAACCCTAGCATATGAGTGTCTAGAATTTAGGGATTAAATTCTGACAGGACCATACTCAGACCAAACTCCTATGGAAACAGATGGCATGGGTGGTGCCTGTGGCTCAAGGAGTAGGGCGCCAGCCCCATATACTGGAGGTGGTGGGTTCAAACCCAGCCCCAGCCACAAATTGCAAAAGAAAAAAAAAAAAAAAAAGAAAGAAAAAAGAAACAGATGGCAAAGTAGTTCAGAAAAGCAGTTAGTATCAATAGAGGTGAGGTCAATTCTTTTCAGCTGAAGAAGAGTACAAAAGCAGTCCGGAAATATTTTCTCCTTATTATGCAGTTCTTAGGAAACAGGAAAAATTCATCTTCTAGAACTATCTTCAAAAAATTATAAAATCATTTGATAGGGGAAAAAACACCTTAAAGTTTAAACATATATTTGATTTATTATAAACCCTCTAAATTTAGGACATTTAGTGGCATGCCCCAAAGTTCTAAGATTTTTCTTTGAGGTTTTTCATAATCATCCTACGTTAATAATCTCCTACAAATTCATAATATGCAGAGGTAAACTCTACGGTTAGACATATAAAACAAATGTTAAAATGAGCACAGGAATGAAGAAATGTGTGGATTCAAAACTGAAAATAATTTAATATGAGAATAAACAAAAGAAAGTAATAAATCAGAGATATGTCACTTTTCAATAAGCCATCTTCAGTGCAAAGTCCAGTTACCGCAAGTTTTTCTAATATGCTTGGCCATGAACGTTAAGGCATGAGGATGGCATTATTCTCCAAATCACAAGAAACCAAGAAATGTTCGTGCTCGTAATATGTTACTTTTGGCCCTCATTTTCTTTTTTACTCTAACAAAACATTAATATTAAATGGTCTAAGAAAGAAAACTGTTAGTTCTTCCTACATTCTGTGCCTGAAAACACACTAAATCTTCACTTACTGGAATGTGCTTATTTCTTTTGTCCTTAAATAATCCCTTGATTAGGGGCTTTAAGGAAAGACCCAGAGTGGAGGGTGGAGCAAGATGGAGAAATAGAAACCTGCCATGATAATCCCTCCACCATGAACCCCTAACTCAACAGCTCTCCAAGTAAGCAAGAAGAACCCAAAATCAAGGCGAGTGATCACACTGCGAGGTTTTAACATTATATCAAGGAAAGAGGCACAGAAGGCAGGAAAACCTGTCTTGTACTGCCTCTGCCATGGCTCCTCCATCCCCCAGCAATGCCTCACCAGCACACAGCAAGCGGGAGAGAATCTGTGTGCGGAGGGAGAAAGAATGGCATGATTGTGGAGCTTTGAATTGAAACTCAGGGCCACCCCAGTGCAGGGCAGAACCCTGCCAGTGCCCACAGAGGGAGCATTTTCACCAACCTAGTCAGAGAGAAATCCTCCACCCAGAAGCCTAAGTCCCCACTAGCCCCACCACCAGCTGACAAAAAGTAGCTAGAAGCTGAACTAAATTCACAAGACAGTTGGGTCACAAGAGCTGCAGTCCTTGGTCAGTTCTTATGGCTTTGCTGACTTGGAGCCAGTGGACCTGAGATGCATGTGACCCAGTGAGACACCAGCTGCAGCAGTCAAGCCAGTGCCCATGTCACTTGCTCAACCAACTATAGGCAGTACATGTGAGTGGACAAAACTCTTTAATCAAAATACACAGAGTGGATGAAGGAATGAACAAGAACCAACTAAATGTTTTCTGCAAGAAATACACTTCTCCTATAAAGACATACATAGACTGAAAATAAAGGAATGGAAAAGAATATTCCATAAAAATGGAGGTCAAATGATCAGATAAAGTAGATTTTATGAAAATAACTATAAAAAGAGACAAAGTAGGTCATTGTACAATAATAAAGAGGTCGATTCAGCAAGAGAATATAAAAATTCTAAATATATATGCACCCAACACTGGGGCACCCAGATATATAAAGCAAATATTATCAGAGCTAAAGAAAGAGATAGACCCCAATACAATATCACTGGAGACTTCAACACTTCACTTTCAGCACTAAACAGATTGTCCAGGCAGAAAATTAGCAAGGAAACAATGGACTTAGTCTGCAGTATAGCCAAAGAGCGAATCTGTTTTCAAAAATGGCCCAAACTGATGTCCCAGAATTGAGTCTCATTAGCTCTGATTATCCTAACCTGGGTCAGGCTTATCTGTTATGCAAACACTTTGGCTAGACAGATAGGATGTTCTGATTGGTCTGTATCTAGGTCTCACGTTCCATCGCTGAAATACAGTCTGGAGCCAACTTCCCTGGAAACACAGAGTCAGGAGAGAGACGGCACCCCCTATGGACCATCAAGGTATACTTATGATAAGAAAGAGAAGTAGATGCTAGAAGAAAACATAAACAATGTGTGTACTCTGTCTTCCAACTAAGCTTATGTGTAGCATCCTCGTTGGCTCAGAGAGAGCTTTGATTTGGGATTCCCAGAAACCCTCAAAGTATCAAAGGTGGTGCAAATTCAGGAAGCAGCCAAATAGGAATGAAAGCCTGGCTCTGACTTCCATTCCCCATTTGATTTTAAGGCAGGTTATTTAAACCTGCTTTAAAATTGATCCTCAATTTCTTATTTATAATGTAGTGATAAAAATACTACGTTCCTCATAGACCTAATAACAGATCTTAAATATGTACATAAATTTCTCTACACAGTGACTGACTCCTAGTGAATGCCAGCAAAGATAGCTATGATGATGAAGAGAACTGGGATGGTGATCCTTAGAGGTGCAGTGCTGCCGAGAGAACCCAGGTTGATCTGCTTCTGTTTGGCTGTCCCCAGCAGACTCTCGGATGGGCATGCTTAGCCAGAAGAACGTGTTTCACACTATGTGCATTACCTTCTTTTGATCTGCAACTTCCTTTATAAGGAGCTAAGATTAATTCACTGATATATACCTAAATGTATATTCTATATTCCACTTTGTAAATTATATTAATATATGTTAAGTAAAACAAAAGGAATATTTCTCCCTTTCCCACAAAACTAAAAATTTCGATTAGCCTTACCCTAGAAAGTCAGAACTTCATTACTACAAAAAAAATTTTTTTTAAATGCCAAATCCCTTTGGAAAGTTGGCCAAACACTCAAAAGTTCTGTTTATTTAAAACAAGCACATTTTGCCTATGTCATACCCTTGGCATCTAAAATCTTGGCATTCTTCATAAAATCTTTTTTCTTGGACAGTGGAAACAGTCTCATGGTATCACCTCCTGTTGGTGGGGCCCAATAAAGCTGGGAAAATTTTCTCAAAGCCTCCCGGCACCTTCCCACAGTCTAGGAAAGTGGAACATCTACCTTCAACATAGAAAGCTCTCACTTTTTCCTTCCCCGAAATGTGCTGCCTGAACCTCAGGCTCTCAAACACTGGAACTTCTTGCTCAGACCATTAGGCAGAGGGCAATGTCTCTCTGCAGATTTTAACAGTGTATATTTCTAATGCTTCCCCTCGGTCCTTCCTTTCCCTTCACTATCACTGGCAAATCCTCAGAAGGCTTCTCAGCCCTGTCCATAATTCAGCTTGCCCTCACCCAATTTTATTCTGCCCTAGAGAATAAATAATAGCTGATTACGTCTCTCTTGTCATACGATGAGAATTCTTTACATCAAAGGAAGAACCTAGTTTTATAATTTTGTCTGGAATTTGAAATTCTTAGTGCATGCTTTTTTTAGCATTTGAAATGTCATAAAAGAACTGTTTAAAAAACAAACAACACCCCTCAATTCCTTGGGACTGTTTTTAAACCTGATTTCCTAATATCTCCTACTAGTAGGTAGATGGGTCACCAGCAGATGACACAAATACCATGACCTGTAATTACCTTTCTTTTTACATCAGGAAAGGTCACAGGGCACAGTGAATTGTGTATTCCAAAGTGTGTGGACTCAGAGGAAACCTTCACATTTTTTACTCCTTCAGAGCATTCAAGATATTTTTTCTTCATCCTTGTGTCCAACCGGTAGGAGGTATAAGATGAAAGTTCCAAACAAACAAACAAAAAAGTTACTTGGACTCAAATAGACGCTTATCACGTGTTATCAAGAGATAGCTAAACCCAGCACACACTCTTTTCCAGTAAACTAAAGAATCCTTGCATGAGACATCCACTTTCTTAAACCTTGTGCAAGGATTGTACAAAAGTAGATTTCTAATATTCTCTTCCAGAAGAAAAATAGAAGTACATTCTCTTCCAGACTATACTACTAGGTATATACTACTAGGTATGAAGCCAGAAGGACAAAGACTTTTCTTTAGTGATCATCACAAAAATGAAATTTCTCAGGTTAGATCCCCCTAACCAATCAACCTACCAACAGATGCACCCGCAACCTCACAACAGCTTGTTTCTCTGGAAGAGAGGAACTGTCATAGTAAGATCTTGACTTCCTTTTGAATGTTTTCTTTAAAATCAAATCCTTCTTACGAGCCCTGTTTTTACTTATTTGCCCCACTCCAACTTTACCTTCATTCTTTCAAAAGGTAAATGAATATGTTTTGAATGCATCTCCCCTTCAGCTTCATAGTCACAGAACTTTTTACAGTTGAAATGTTTGCCCAATTTGAAGGAAACTGAAGTTCTAGGAGATGAAACCAGACTCAACACGGGTCTCAGAACCTCGACCCTATTTCCAGCTCACTAGTGATAGAGCCCCTGGGAGGGAGAGAGGGCAGGAAGGTAACCCACATGGGAGTCCTCCTTCTGTCCTCCTCCCCCCACGCTATGTGCCAGCTTCTTTGTGAGGTGCTGAGATGGTGGCAGTGAACAAGACAACCAAGTCTCCATCCTCATGGATCTTACAGACAAGAGCTCCCACCATCACAAGGCAGTGTGTTAAATGCCTGAGTGGGAGCCCCCTTAGCTCACCCCCGCACCAGCTTCCTGGGTGTCCTATGCGAGGTCCCATGCTGGGTTAAGGCTGTTGTCTCTGCCTTGAAATTGTTACCAAAAAAATTTTAACAAAGTATCCCACATTCATACTGCTCTGGGCCCAGCAAGCTGTCCTGCTGTCTTTGCCACACCTGTCATCCAAAATCAGACACAAGCTCTTCTCCCTCTCAGCCCCAGTCTGGTATCTAAAGCTCTCTTTTCCTGAAGCAGGTTCCAGAGACACCGCTGCATGATTTATTCCTAGGCCTCGCCACCCTCTACATTGGCTGCAGAATGATACTTCTTAGCTGACACCAACGATATCGTTTCTCATTTTGATGGCCTTATAGATAATTACTAAGGAGAAACGAAACTAATGAACACAGAGATGTTATAAAGGTACTAACAAGGTAAATGGCAGGCCGCTTTTACTCCAGCCCACTTGTTTCATTTCTAGTGGGGAAGTCAAAAAAAAAAAAAAGAAAAAGAAAAAGAAGGAGGAGGAGGAGGAGGACGAGAAGAAGAAGTCCATGCCCTTCAGTGAAGTAGAAAAAACGAGAGACTCTCCTAGAGTTATTGACCCTTCTGCAACCCACCAGACTGGAAAACATTCAGTTCTCTGGGTCCTGAATGCCCAAAGAAAGGAATTCTGGAAGCATTATTTTTCAGAGGCTAAGCCTCCAGCAACAGGCCAGCCAGGTCAGGTCAGGTCAGAAGATAGAGTCCCCACTCAATGACACTCTAGATAGGGTTAATTCTCTTTGCACCTCTACGAGACCTCCTACTATGATACGATTTTGTAGAAGAGAACACTACTGCTTTATTAAAAGTGGAAACTTCTCCAAGGTCACATAGCTAGTAAGTAGAGGACTCACATCCAGACTACCTGACCCCGGTGCTGGAGTAGAGGGCGAGGAGACAGGGTTAAGAGCCAATGCAGAGCTTGAAAATGGGGTACAAGTGTTAAAGTAAATCCCACTCAAGCAGAAGCTACGTAGAGGGGCTGATAATCACAGACCAGAATCTTCACTTGGCTTGTCAGCCACCTCTGTCACCTTACATGAACCTTGGCTTCATTACGGAACCATTTACACTGTGCTTTTAAAATTCCTCCACCCTTGAAATCACCGTGACAATTCTAAAACAATCAAAGCATATACCTGCGAGGGAACCCAATTCTAAGAATTACTACCCAAATTCTTAACAAAAGCCAACCCTTTAATAGGCCTCCCCTTGATTAGAAGGAATCAAAACCAGAAACAGCACTTCTTCCCAGTATCACCACTCACTCTTAAGCCTGCGTACTCTCCCCCCTGAGAGTGTGCTTTTGCTTCCAATAAAAAAAAAAAGAAAAGGAAAAAAGTTGCTTGCTTGGCTTCCATGGTGTGTCCTGAAATCTTTTTCCTGGCCATCACCAAGAACTTGACTAAACCTCCACTCGGAGGCCAGTGACACTAGGACCTCCACTCTTGGTCTCTGCACTGCACCGTCTTCCTAGACCCTAGTCCCACTGCAGCACCTCCCCATTATGTTATTCCCCTAAAGATCTTCACTGCTGTGTAAATAAGCAGGTGCGAATAGACACAGGTCCCCCAACTCTACTGGCCAGCAGTTTCAGGTCCTACATATAAACGTCCTCCTGCTGCAGAGGCAAGCCTGGGCCTGGGAGGAGATGGGGGGAGCAGGTGAAGGCACAGCCTTTCTCTTCCCAGGGTGGGGCACTGGGGGCTGGGGTGTGGGGAGTGGAGACTTTGGAGGAAAGGACAGAGGTGGGAGGTCACAGCACAGGAGAAGCTGAAGAGACTGGCACAGCACAGCAATGACAGCTTGCCATGGACCAAGAAGGGCAAAGGCGAGCAGCTTCCCTGAACTGGGAACCATGAGGAAAGGAAGATTGCTAAATTCGATTTGGGGGAAGCCTTCTGAGTGGAAGGCTGCAGGACATACTTGTGCCTCTGTTGCCCTTCTACGGAAAGTTAGGGTTAAAGATGCTATCTTGAACTCTTCTGAAGTTAAGCCCTAAGATTATTTGAGGCAGAATCAACACCCAACAGGCCGCCTGCGACACTGGGATTTATTTAAGTTACACAGAGAACCCATCAGCACTTTACCACCATCTTTACTGCTTTGGAAATAACGAGAAGCCGCTCTGGGAAGATTCATCCTCCCTGCGAGTTCTGCCACTGACCGTAACTCCAGCAAACAAGGAGTACATCTTTTTAGTGAAGAGAAGTCTGAAAGAAAAAAAAAAAAAGGCCAGAAATTAGGCAAAGCTTTTAAAAAATATTTCAAGGAAAAAAAAAGAATCCAGTAAAACAATCAAGCTACCCAGAGAGCAGAAAATAAACACTATAGACAATGATTAGATGTGCTTATTCCAAAGTGTTAAAAATAAGGTTTAATAATGGAGACGCAGCAGGGATTTGCGATTCTAGATGAACATTTTAGAGCCTAGAAGACTCTGTGGGTATTGCAATTATTAGTCATCATTTAGTGAACCATTTTGCCAATTTTTCACTTCAGTAAAGTCTTGGATAGAGTCAATTAAATTATAGTCACGCGTCATATAACATTTTAGTCGACAGACCATATATGACTGTGGTCCCGTATTTTCCCTGTACCTTTTTGTGTTCAGACACACAGATGCTCATGACTGTGCTGCCATCAGCTGCACTGCAGCGTTCAGTGTAGTCACACGCTGCACGGGTCTGTAGCCACCAGCCATAGGCTGGACCATATAGCCAGGTGGACTGCAGACTCCACTGCCTGGGTCTGTGTACGAGGGCTGAGGGTCACACACCACTGAGACCGCCTAACAGTGCATTTCACAGTCTCACAGAATGTCATCTCCCATCATTAAGCAAGGCCTGCCTGCATATTCGCTCTTTGGGAACTGACTTTCTGATCTACAAAGCCGAGTAGAAAAGAAAGGGCAGTGACATCACATGAGGAGATGAAATTAAGGAAGCTGTCTTCACGTTAGCAGAGAATAATTCATCTAGTAAACAACCCAGAAAAAAAAAGCTAAAAAGTCAAAAATAAAAATCTTGATGCCAAGCTTTTCCCAAGCTGCCAGAAAGATAATTTCTTTAAAAAAACAACAACAAACATGTTTTCTAGACTGAGTAAAGAAATCGTTCATTCCCTGAAATAGAACCTGGCTCCTGAAACAGCAATGCCAGGCACGGGGGAACACTAATCTTCAGGCTGTCACACAAGCCACGCAAAGGAAATCTAGTTCTCAGGTACGTTTTACCCAGGCCTTTCTTCATTAAGGACAACAGTAAGTTAGTCCCTCTGGTGATGTATTCAGGATCCTAAAGAAAACACGGCCCTGATTCCCTCATTATCTTTTCTTTTTTCTTTTCCAAGATAAAAGTCGGTGTCACTTAGTACAACTGTAGATTTAGTACACCCACGACCTTGTGCAACCCTCACCTCTATCTAGTCCCGAGACACTTCTATCACGCTAAAGGAACACTTACGCCACTTACTCAGTCATCCTCATCGCCTCTCCCCCAGTCTCTGGCAACCACTACTCGTTTTCTGTCTCTATGGATTCACCTAGTCTTAATGTTTCATATCAATGGAATCACGTGACTTGTGACCTTTTGTGTCCGGCTTCTTTTTTTTTTTTTAAGCATAATATTTTCGAGGTCCATCCATATGGCAATATATATCAGAATGTTGTTCTTTCTCGTGGCTGAATAATATTCTGTTGTATTGCTTGTTATACCCTATTTACAACCATTCATCAGCTGATAGACATTTGAGTTGTTTTCACCTTTTGGCTGTTGGGTCTATTGGCTGCTATGAACAGGAGCTTTCATTATTAATAGAAATACTTTATTCCTATAAAGCACTTTATGATCTTCAGTGACTTGCATATTCGTTTAACCCTCTAACAATACTGGTGCAACTCTCATCTCTCGGGATTATTTCTGAGACACAAAGGATGTACATTTCAAAGATCTAATTCCAAGTCACCTATTTGCAAAATGGTAGGACCCATTTGATCCCGAGTAGACAGATCTGTACCCCA
Organism: Loris lydekkerianus; assembly: GCA_963574355.1. NCBI lineage: Eukaryota > Metazoa > Chordata > Mammalia > Primates > Lorisidae > Loris > Loris lydekkerianus. Next base: position 29,841 of record CAUYPK010027481.1, read on the forward strand.
CGCATAAAGATTTCTAGTACAAAACTCTGTCTTAGTTTCATCTGGGACCAATTTTCCTTGAGTGGGTGAAACCATGCAAATTCCAAACTTTGGCTGAAGACTTTCAGCTTCTAAATAGTAAGATTATGTTTTGTCCATCATTATAATCTGGCAGCTAATGTAATGTCTGCCTAGAAGCACACAGCTGGCACTGGACAAGATACGGAGGGAGGAAAGGGGGACAGAGAGAAGGAGGCAGAGATAGCAAGTAGGAGAAAGGAAGGGAGAGAGAAAAGGAGACACACCAGACAGACTCACACTGCCATAGTCAGGAAAATATTCTTTGCTCCTGTGACTTCCCGAGTACCGTGCTCCTAGTCCACACAGTGGAAACATGGATCCGGGAGGCCTTGGAGAAAGTCCAAGCACAGGTTAAAGCAGTGGTAAAAAAGGCTTCCTCAGATCCCTGGTCAAAGTCTCTGACATTGTACTTGGCCTTTTTTTCTTTTGTTATGAAACAATCACACTATCTAAAAACAAAAACTAATAAAACAAAAAACGGCAATAACAACAACAACAAAAAAAAAAACAGAACTTTTAAAAAGAGCATTAGTTTCATTATGCTTCTGCCAAGGTTATATTGCCCAGATCTTTCTCTCTGTGTCCTAGAGAAATTATGGCTCTGAGTACACCATTCTTGTGTTGAAGTAAGCTGTGAGCTTATTTATGACCCTATACAAAAAGTTTCTAGGACACTGGACCAAGTACCAGAAGATGGATTCTGATCCTACACCCACCCAGAATCAGAATTTCAGAAGTCTGTCCAACTCAGACTCACCATCTTTCCCCATCCCAGTTCATGTAGAAAGTGATATTCCTACAGCACATTGGGTTAAATGGATAGCTAATCATAGCTGAAGGCAATGGGTCTAGGCCTAAGAGGTATGGGCAAAAAATTGTTTAAACAAAACCAAACAAAAACTCAACCAACAATATATAGCAGGTAGTTGGAGGTTATTACTTTACACTGATAACTTAGTGATTGAAATTTTTTTCCACATCACATGATCTTCCCAAGGACTATGGGAAGTAGGTACTAGTAGCCCCATGTCTAGTTAAGAAAGCTGAAAGAAGCTACGTGCAAATGTTTTATCTAATTATTCAACTAACAAGTAGCAGATCTACTGTTCTTAACCCAGTATGCTTATTAAATCCATTATTCTTTACACAATTCATTCCTAAACTTCAGTGTGCATGAGAATCATCTGAGAAATGCTGAGAAAGTACAGTTTCCAAGGGTGGAATCTGTGTTTCTCATCCCCCACACACCACTCCGTTGTCCTTCTGGGGATCCATGCTCAGGGATGGCTGCTGAGTTGACTGACTCTACCACAGCTGCTCGGAGAGCTGGAATCTGACTGCAGGCTCTCAATTGCCCATCACTTAGGCGCGGATCCTTCCTGACCACATTTAGTCAGGCTTCTCCTCTTCCAGGGGCCTTGAACTCTGGCCTGCCTTTCAGCCTAAGCAGGTACCAAAATTCAGAACACCTGGCCTTGATAGCCCATCCTGAGCATTGGCTAACTGCAGCAGGAGGAATTTCCTATCCAACCACCATCCTGCTATCTGTTCAACCCCACCTAACTGCCCACTAGCCCCTCAGAGTTCCTGCTACCCCTGCTTAACCCTTCCTATCAGAATCTTTTCCGGTTGGGTTTTAAGACATTGGCAGATCCTAAGACTGGAGCGTTCCCCCTACTGCAATAGTCTATTTGAATTAAGCTTCTCCTTACTTAAGTCTAGGTTTGTTTTTGTCTGACAGTCCTCAGCCACTGACCGAGGCTCAAACTTCATTAAGTCTTCTCCACAGAGGAAAAGATTTGGCAACCCTATTTTAAGTTCTTGTGGGTGCGGCAAACTGGCTGGGGATTTACACCATGGACAGCCTGGGATGCCACCACGGGCTGATATGTATTGGTCTATAGATCAGTTTAGACCTTTTCGATCTTAGCATCAGGACTTAACTCTTGCATTTGAACTCCAGGCCTGTGGGGCCCTGAGATGAAAGCCTGGCTATGTCAAAACTCAAAGATGGTACGAGTGTCTGCTGTGAATTATTTCCTTCCCAAAAGGCACTCAGCATCCCTTTATCCTCAGGGAATGTTTTGCTGAGCTGCCAAGCAATCTCCTTTCAAAGAAATATTGAAAACGGACTTTTTTCCTCCAAGGAGCTACCTCTCTTGGTTTTTGCAACTAGCCTTGGTTTTCGAGACAAGCGCTTTTCATAAACTATGACTAAGCAAAGTCTAAACAGTCCTAGTCTCCCTCAGATCCTCTTCTCCCAGATGAACGCTTGCCCTTTGCTTTGCAGAGCTCTTGCCAAGAAATCACCCAGGCTCTTAAGATACAAATTTTAGGGGAAGAGGAGAGCGCCAAAGAACAAAATTAAAATAACTTTTCCCTGAATGTGAAATGTTAACTTCCCCTCAGAGTTAGAAAGCTCAGGCTATTCCTAGTCTAGTGCTTAAAATGATTACATTTGATGGTTGTTTCTGTTAATAGTTTTACAATGATGCCCTATTATGAAATTCTGTGATAATTCCAACCTTGCCTTTTAGGCAAGAAAAGAATAAAACAAATCCTTATTATTTTCCTAAAAATTCTGACTATCACAGGAATGCTGCTTTCAAAGATGAACAGCACTGCCAGCACGGTTCTGAAGAAACTGTATAGCGCAGCTTTCCGCGGGCAATGCCGTCTTATCTTTACGACTCCCTTTGGGAGTAAAAGAGATGACCACCTGCTTAAGCAGCATATGTTAACAGGAGCCAAAACAAAATAATCTAAGTCCCACCTCACCCCTATCTAGGGCAAGTGTGGTTTTAGGCAAAATGCTGTATCACTGCAAACCTCAATGTCTTCATCTATAAAAGCACAAATAACGTACAACTGGCCTACATCATTTGGTTGACAAAGTGAGGGAATTTCAAAACATTTTAAAATAGTAAAGTTTCTCTGAAGAAAGAATTCTCTTACCTTTCTAATATATCCCCAAGTCTTCACGAATGCTTTTGTAAAAGGGTGTCTACACAAGTGAATGTTGGTACATTAACAAATATCAAAGTGAATAATATATACAAATCTAAGGCATGTTTTAGATAATATATACCATAAATTTAAGAACACTACTTGTTTGTCTAAGACCTCATTTAAATTCTTTTGGGTGTTAAGTAATCAATTTACACAACTCAGTGTAATCGGCTGTACATAAAGGCCTAGATATTTTGCCTCTCTGATGGACCAGACACTTGCAATGGCTTTCCAAACAAATCATATCATAATGTCTCAAATGTATTTGCATTTCTCTTGTTGGACCCACAATGAAGAATCATTTACTCTATTATCACCATTTCATGGAGAAGGAAACAGAGGCACAAAACAAATCAATCAAAAAGTGCTTTTAAATATCTGCTGTATTTCTCCAGCTTGGGGCCTGCAAAAGAAGTTGTAAGCCAAGTCTCCCCATATGTGAATTTACCTGGAGCAGTAAGGGAAGACACGATGGAGAGTGGGTACTCAGAGCTGAGGCTTAAAAAACTGTCACCACAAAAATTCCAAAACAAAGCTGAGAGCCAAGACCCAGTGTACCTGAGCCCTTTCCACTGGATCACTCTCACCGTGGGTCATGCCTTGTTAGAACTGCTCATTCTCCAGGCCCACACCAGACTTCTAACTCAGAAACACTGGGGGTGTAGCCCTCCCGGCGACTCTCAAGCCTGATATCCCTGGTTTTAAGATTCTGTGCTTTGTGCCTGAAATGCTCCTGTGTTCAATGCCAAAGCTCCCTTCATTTGACGCTTTCAATAATTTTTATCATAAGAAAAAATATAATCATGTGTTTTCTAAAAAGAGGAAAAAATGTAAGCAATCCCAGACACACAAACAGAAGGCACCTGTGATCCCACAATCCAGAATAACCCAGTGAGGACCACCAGAACGCACAACTCCAGGCTGTGCTTCAGGCCAAACATCGTGCATGATGCAATGTGGTGGTCTTCACTACTGTTCCTATTTTTGTGACTATCTTCCCAACACATCCTCCAAAAGAATCAGTGGTACATACCATTTTAGAACTTGCTTTTCTTTGTTGAAGGCTGTACCTTTGAATTCCTTGCCTTAAAATATTTCTAATACATCATCTTACTTTTAGTGACAGAATAGTGATCCTTGTAATGGATTTACCACAACTTATGAAATTCCACATTGTCTGATTATTTGGGTTATTTGCAATTTGGGATCCTCATAAATATTGTAACAAATAAATTATACCTGTTTCTTTGTACACACTTTGGGTAAATTCTAAGCAGAGAAGTTCAGCTATGATTTAATTAAATAAATAAATAAATAAATAAAAATAAAATACAGGGCCCCTGTTAAGAGAGGGTTTTAGAAAACCAATAAATAATTTTTTATATAAAAATAAAAATAAGGCTTGGTCTTTATTTGCATTTTTTTTATGTGTTGTAATTCTATTCTTCCTGGTAGCAAGGACTCATCTCTACATTTTGGAATCAGAGTTACCGATTTACATTATGGGAACATAATGTAACCAGACAGATACGTTAAGCTATTTCTGTATTAATCACTACAGCATCTAGTGAATCTTCAACAAAGAATCAGTAAGAAAACATGTGGATTTGTCCACATGCTACCATATTAAAGAGAACTGAGATCCCAGCACCAAGACAGACTATTCGTTCCAGATAGAGAAGTCAGCGTTAATAGCAGTTACCCACTTGCATCCTGGAATCAAAACTACTTCCCTATAGCTTTGCAGAAAGTTCATTTGCCAAGTTGAGATGTCAGCCGAATGACACAGAAGAATTTCTCCCACCTTTGATCACTGAATTTCTGCTGTACTACTTTCCAGTGCCTGGAATCCTTCAGTAGCCCCTTTTCCCTCTTCCACCTGTCCCTAAGTAGACCTTTAATCAATTTGTGTAGTGTGGAAGCAAAGCCACTCCAGAGTCCTGCGTGCTTAGCACTGGTTGAGATGTACTGTAGCCTTCCAAGGACACAGGTTCCTAATGGAAGGCAGGGCAGACGCTTCCTAACCCTGCAACACAGTGGTTACAAGCTCCATGCTCACATTAGACAGGCAGGGGCAGCTCCCCAAGCTGCTACAGCACAGCCAGGCCCCTCCTTGGAGCACTGCAGTCATTTGGCTGAAAGCTGCAGAGCCCTCTCCAATGCACCAGCTGGGGAGAGGAAATGAATCACACCTCAAACCTGAGCACGCTCACCTCTCTGGCCGCCACATCTCTCTGCACAGGCTGGTCCCTGCATCCCTAACATGTCGCCCTGGGGCCATTAACCTGCCTGGGCTGAGTTTTTCATTATTCCAGATTATCATGAGGTCTGCTGTGTTGCTGTTCTCTCCAGTCTCCAGTAGACACTGTAATTTACAGAGGGAAGCAACGTGTGCTGGGGGGAATGGCAGTAGAAAAGTTGAGCAGAGGGGGCAGCGCCTGTGGCTCAAAGGAGTAGGGCACAGGCCCCATATGCCGGAGGTGGTGGGTTCAAACCCAGCCCCAGCCAAAAACTGCAAAAAAAAAAAAAAAAAAAAGAAAAAGGAAAAGTTGAGCAGAGGTGGAAATCACTGAGGTCTTGGCTCCATGTCCCCCATCTCCACTGATTCCTTGGTGTCCTTGCCTATAAAATAGGGACAGTGGCAGCCGTTCTCATGTCTCTCATTTGCAGGCTAGAAGGCTGACCTAGCAGTTCCCAGCATTTATTTGTGCCTCTGTACTCCATGACCACCTTTAGTCCTTAGGGGAATCCCTGAGTTCATTACATCAGAATTCAGAAAGATATGTGGCCCTTATCTTTCCCACTTAAAGTGGTCTCTCTGCACCACCCTCTCCTTCCACTCCCATGCAAACACTTTTTGCCCTTCAATCATCCTTCAAGGTCACATCAAGTCTAGACCCTACCGCCATCCTCTGCCTCCACTGCCTCGCTCTTTCTGACCACCCCATCTGCACTGGGCTCTGCTTCCCTCCTCTGCTACAGCAGGCGTGTCCCTGCCATTCCCATGGGGCTCCCACTTGCTCGTGTTATCATTTACCTTTTTTGTGTATATGCCTCCGCTCCACCACTAAGTTGTAAACTCCTTAAAGTCAGAGATCATGAACTCTGCTTGTGTGCATGCCCCACCAGGCCTTCCCATGGTGGAGTCATCCTAAGGAGACCATCACAGGCGTTTATGATGAATCGGTGACAACCACTCTGTCGACAGCACTAACCAGTCCAGATGACGATCTTCTCCAGCTCATCCTTGCTCACTCTCCTCACATCACCTGCTCCCTCCTGCCCCACATCCTTGACCCTCTCTGAAAGGCAGCCCTGTCTGCTTGTCCTCCAAACACTCTGGAGATTTCGGCACTAGGGGAAAGAGAAGGGGGAGCTAAAATATCCCCTGGGTCGTACTTGTTTGCCAAATTCCAAACTGCTTCCAATTTCCCCAGAAACAATCACAGCGTTCTCAAAAAATCCTAAAATCAACAAACATTATGTTCTAGGGGAATTCTAAACTGAAATTACTAAAGATGGTGGGATTCATGAGAAGTGGGAGATCACTGACCATGATGAAGGCCCCGTGGTGACAGCAATGACACTGGTGCAAATAAGCATCAGGGCCCAGAGGCAGACAGAGGACAGCAGGGGGCAGGGCCTGGCTGGAGTGGGATTCCCTGCTGCCTCCAGTGACACACCCACCAGTGCTCAGTCCCCACCTCCTCCTGGCACTTGACACTTAATAATAGACAAAGCCTCTTGTTCTTCAATCAGAGGACAATATCCCCACTATGTAAATTGACAATATGAAACAAATAGTTTGCGTCAGATTATTTACTTAATGCAGCCTTCATAGCAGGATAATCAGAAGAGCCTCCCTGAGCGAAGAAAGAGAATAGAAAAGTCTCTCTTAGAGGCCAAATATGAATTTTATTCCTTTCCTTTAGTCCCAATTATATCTGCTCTGGAATCATAACAAACAAATAGAATCAAAAATAGCAAATTACTCTTATACGAGTCATTATGAAAGTTTTGAGATATACAAAAATCAAGAAACTTAAAATCTGACTGGACAGACATAAATGAAGCCCAACCTGCAACACTAATAGGCTGAGTGAGCTGGAACTCGCATGGTGAGTCACGAAGGATGTAAAATAATGGACCGTAACAGAGTCCATCTCAAGGCTTCCTGCACTGAGTGTGTCCTAGTCAGCAGAATACCTTCATGCCTGTTGCCTAATTTGTTTCCCAGGACAATCCTGTGAAGAAGACATAATTCCCAACTAACAGGTGAAGCAAACAAGCGTCTTGGAGACAAAGTGAAGACCTTGAGGTATCACGGAGTGAAGAATAGAATAAGGTCAAAGGTTGGCCATGTGCACATTTATTCAACAAATAATTGTGAAGAATCTACCATCGGGCAGATTTGTGCTGGGGCCCAGGATAAAATGATGTGCAAAACCCCGCACAGACTCTGCCCGTATGTACCTGGTAATCTAATAAGGGAGACAAGTACTAATTAACCAGCAACATAAATAATGCAGCATTACAGACAGAATTGTACCATTACTCCATAACAAGGACAACAGGCCCTTACAGGGAAAAGTAAGCTAAAAGGAGAGTGTTTCCGCAAGGGGAGAGGCAGGCTGAGAGTTTTCCAGACAGAGGGAGTGAGCACAAGCAAAGACCCAATAGCAAGAGCCAACACATGCATTCCAGAAATTCTAAGGTCAGCCGGGCAGCAGGCGGAGCATGAAGGGGACGGGGCAGATGCCGTCTGGGGACGTGGGTGGGGTCCAGACTGTGCAGGGCTTTATTTGCAATGACAAGAACCTCAGAGTTCCTGCCAAGAACAGCTGATGTCGCTAACACGTTTTAAGCAAGAGGGTGATCCTGACAAGTTTCCAGGGCTGAAGAGCATCGTCATGGACAGAGGTATTATGTTCCCACTCCATAAATACTTCACATCTACAGTTTGAGCCACCACCCTGTCACTTTGCCCAGCTGTCCAAATATGAGGGCTCTGGAGGACACAGGCCATGACCCCTCCTGTTTCCATCTGATCAGACACCTCTAGAGCGCCTCATGGAAGGCACCAGGCTGGGCAGCACTGCAGACAACAATGTCTCAGAAAGCCCAAAGCCCAGAGGAAGAGAGGCACTGTGGAGACAGACCTTCCCAACAGATGGAGAGCAATGGCTGCCTCACGGTCAAGGTGAAGGGAAGACCCACAGGACAGAGCCACAATCCTGCCTCAAAAATCTGGACACTCAGGTTCCATTGTTTTCTGATACTTACTACAGCAGGGAATTCAGGGGCCATTCTAATTCATTCTGCCTTCAACAATCCATTTACTCTTTGGACATATACAGGCTTTATCGCTGCATCCCCAGGAACATGCACAATGAATAACTTGGTTCTCTATTCTCTAATATATAAGTAAATATTTGTATAGATGTATATCTGCATATGCACATACCTGAGGGATTCCTGAAAGGGCCCAGCCCATGCTATGAATGATACAGACATGCATGGCTGGATGCTTTCCAGACAGCCCTTGTATGCACATATAATTATATGTATAATTACAATATATCATCTCATATGCATAAAATATTCTTACATCATGAATTATCTCTTTGCCTTTTTTCTCTGAATTCCGGGACAGCCACTGTTTGTCTGACCTCGTTGACTTGATGTTCAGTAAAGTCCATTCTTCTCATTTCTGCCTCTGATAAAAACTTTCAAATTCTACATCGTTTTAATTTTTTTCATGCTTTTTTATTAGATCGGTTGCCCTGATTACATCTCTGGGTGTTCTCTCTTTGTGGTTTTCTGCTTTTGTTTCATAGATGCCATGTCTTCTAGCTTTTTATTGAGGCAGCTAAATAGTTATTAAATCATCCCTGTGGCCCTACAGTCAATAAGTCTGCTCTTCCTCTGCATTTTCAGAATGATGCATCTTCCCACTTGTTTTGTGGAAAGTTTTGTCCCATAGGAAACATGTTATGATTGGTTTTTGTTTCATTTTTATTAAAACTCGATTGTGGAGAGATCTATCCAGGTCTGCATTTGCCAAGAGACAAGGAGATTAGAGTGCCCTTGACCCAGCTCCCTGTTTCAGTTAGTCCTTGTTTAAAACCCCTGCTCAAAACCACAGGCTTCTTTGTATGATTCCGAAAATAATTTTCTGTCTTGAATGGACCTTCCCAAAGACCAACTCTTCCAGGCTTCTGTGACATCTTCCCCAGCTCTGACTGGCTAATTCTCTTGCACGCTGAGCAGATGGAGTAATAAAGACTTCTGTCAATTCACATGGTCAGCAACTACAGAGATGTTACAGGTCCGCCAGAAACCCCAGCTAAACCCCGCCACTTCCTGCCCACTGGAAATTCTAACATCTGAATGGAGATGAGAATGTTAAAGACTGTATTGTGGTAGCATTAAAATCACATTGGCCCAGCAGTGGTAGGGAAGATGTATCACTAACATTCCAGTTGATAGAACTCTTTCATTTCACATACAGTGGCCCAGATGGAGTGGGCTTTTAGGAAGCCCAGTCTTAGTTCATTTCTAAACACAAGTGGGCTGTTAATTGTGTTTTTCAGCGGTGCCTGTGGCTCAAAGGAGTGAGCGCCAGCCCCACATACCAGAGGTGGTGGGTTCAAACCCAGCGCTGGCCTAAAATATTGTGTTTTTCATCCCAATTCTTTAGCCACGTCCTTTGTAAAAATGGATCTCAAATTCTGGCAATAGGTTAACTATCAGTCATCTTCCCCATATTTTTCCAGGGTACTTTATTCAGAAGCTGAATGAGGTTTTGTAGAAACCACTGTAAATGCCATTCAACACACATTTTTATAGAGCCTTCTTTTCTTTTTTGGTCAAGATTCAACGGCAAGAATTGTCTCCAAAGCTAATAAGATGACAGGAAGGGAATATGACGGCTAGAGAAAGTCGGTGCTGTCCTCCTGGCTCTGCACGCCCTCCTCCGTCTGTTGGAGGGAGAACCTGTATGTGACAGGAGAAGGATGAGGCAGGTTCGCTGTGCGCGGGACGCGACTTCGTCCACCGCATCTCAGGCTGCAATTTCACGACCTGCAGACAAAACACTCCAACACACAAGTCACATGAAGCATGTTTACTACTTACAGGCAACAAAGGACAACCAGAATCCATGATGAGCTGGTCCCCTAAGACTCAGCACAGCTGCCCAGGACAGATAGAGTCTTGTCTATGTGAGCCTCACTTCACTGCAGCTGAGGGGTCCCAGAAGGCAGCCCAACCTGAGTTTTACACCCAGCAGTGACATCAGTCACTGGGCTAAAGTGCTAAAGGACATCCTACCCTGGATGGAGGGGCTGGTACAGCAGTTCTGGCCACTCGCTCCCTATCTCAGCATATTGCATTCCCAGTGCATTCTACCGTTATTCCTGAGAACTACAAGCAAGAAATCAGGGAGAATTGGGTTGGGCCACAGCTACCCAGAGAACTTCCCCACAGTAAGAACTTTAACCTGTCAATATTGACACAGTCTGAGAGAATGCTTCCAGGAGCACCAGACTGGAATCCAGGCCTGAGAACTTAGTCACAATTAAACCAAAAATGAAGACAAGCATAAATGTGAAGGCTCAGCAAGGAGCTAGACCTCTGGAGTCTGGGTCTTTTCTCACCTGTCTGTATGAAAAGGGCAAAATGAACCCTTAGGGAGGTGGAGACAAGATGGCGGACTGAAGCCAGCTTTTCACAGAGGCTCCCGTCCAGAAGGAGAGTTAAAGGATGGAAATTTAGTAAGTAACCTGGAGGATTCGAGCTATACCAGGAGAGAAGGTTGGAGATCGCACATC
>CAUYPK010027482.1:0-33094 GCA_963574355.1 Loris lydekkerianus
TAGGCTATAGTTGTGTTTCATTTTTCATATGCAAGTGTAAGTGATTATAAATTGGTTTCACAGTAGTAGTGAGTACATTGGATTTTTTTTTTTCCATTCTTTAGATACTTTACCAAGAAGAATATTTTCCAGCTCTATCCATGTAAACATAAAAGAGGTAAAGTCTGCATTCTTTTTAATGCTGCATAGTATTCCATGGTATACATGTACCACGATTTATTGATCCATTCATGTGTCGATGGGCACTTGGGCTTCTTCCATGAATTGGTAATTATGAATTGAGCTGCAATGAACAATCTGGTGCAAATATTTTTATTGCCAAATGATTTTTGGTTCTTTGGATATACATCAAGGAGAGGAATTGCAGGATCAAATGGCAGGTCTACATTTAGATCCCTAAGTTCTCCAAACCTCCTTCCAAAAGGAACATACTATCTTGCATTCTCACCACTAGTGCAGAAATGTTCCCTTTTCTCCACATCCACACCAACATCTGTAGTTTTGGGATTTTGTGATGTGGGTTACTCTTACTGGAGTTAGATGGTATCTCAGAGTAGTTTTGGTTTGCATTTCTCTGATGATTAGAGATGATGAGCATTTTTTCATGTATCTGTAGGCCATGCACCTGTCTTCTTCAGAGAAGCTTCATGTCTCTTGCCCACAATGAAATGGGATCACTTGTTTTTTGCTTAGTAATAAGTTTGAGTTCACTGTGGATTCTGGTTATTAGACCTTTGTCGAAAATATAACTTGCAAAAATCCTCTCCAATTCTGAGGGCTGTCTATTTGCTTTACTTAGTGTGTTCTTGGCAGTGCAGAAGCTTTTTAATTTGATCAGATCCCAGTAATGTATTTTTGGTGTTGCTTCAGTTGTCTGGGGTATCCTCCTCATAAAGTATTCTCCCAGGCCAATTTTTTCAAGTGTTTCCCCGGCACACTCTCTAAGAATTTTTATAGTTTCATGTCTTAAGTTTAAATTCTTTAACCAGTGAGAGTCAATTTTTGTTAGAGGGGAAAGGTGTGGGTCCATTTTCAGTCTTTTACAGGTTGCCAGCCAATTTACCCAGCACCATTTATTAAATAGGGAATCTTTCCCCCAATTTATATTTTTAATAGGCTTGTCAAAAATCAAATGATGGTAAGTGTCTGGATTCACCTCTTGGTCTTCAATTCTGTTCCATACATCTACCTGTCTATTTTGTGCCAATACCATGCTGTTTATAGTATATTTATATACTATTTATAGTATATTCTGAAGACTGGAAGCATGATTCCTACTGATTTTTTTTTTCTGGGTAATGTCTTGGCTATTTGAGATTTTTTCTGTTTCCATATAAAATGAATTACTAATTTTTCCAGGTCTTAAAAGTATGACAGGGGTGCTTTAATAGGGATCACATTAAATCTGTAGATTGCTTTAGGAAGTATAGACATTTTAACAATGTTGATTCTTCCCAGCCATGAGCATGGTATATTTTTCCATTTGTTAACATCTTCAGCTATTTCTTTTCTCAGAGTTTCATAGTTCTCTTTATTTCTCTATATTTCACGTCCTTAGTTAGACATACTCCCAGGTATTTCATCTTCTTTGGCACTATTGTAAAGGGAATGGAGTCCTTGATTGTTTTTTCCCCTTGACTATTGTTGGTATATATACTTTTAGGAAAGCAATATAAATGATAACTCACATACCATAAGTACAAATTGTTTAAAATTTTAGTAAAGTTATTACCCTTTTAAATAAAATATATCTTATTTTCATACCTTGGCATCTTAACTTTATGTTGAACTAGAAACCTAAATTCGAATTTAGAATTTTCTGTTCCTTATACATCCATGACAGAACATAGCAGCCAAAAGAGAGCTCTGGCCATGAGCTGCATGTCTTATTTTGCCTTATCATCAATGCATGTGAACAAACCAGACCAAGCGTCTACTTTTCCATGCCCTACCACCCTCAAACAGCTGCTGTGCAACTACCTTCTAAGACTCAGTATACACCAAGTAGTCTGTGGTTTGATTTTGGAAAGAAGGCACTAGGGAAGAGGCCAGCACAGGAACCAGAAGCTGAACCAGGAGCTTTTAAGAAGAGTTCCAGGTTGAGAATGGAGAGAGATGTGCTCTAGGTGGGAAGCTCTCCTTGCCCTGTTAACTCCTAATCCCATGGAAAGAGGCTCAGCCCCGGATATCAAGAGCAGACCTCTTGAAACTTCAAGATGCACCTAAGAGCAGGTCCCTGTGCTCAGTTCCCTCTTGCCTGTAACTGAGATGAGACAAACTTGAAAGGGAGAAAAGGCATGAAGTGGGGGCGGGGTGGGGGAACAGTAGGAAACTTTTAAAATTATTCTCATTTTTATTAGCTATTTTGGAGTTACAACAGTCTAACTGACACATCTCTTAGAACTAAATGATGGAAATATATTTAAGACAAACATATGCATAAAGTGTTTTAGAAATGTGACTGGTGTTACTACACAGCAGTAACATCCATCTCTAAACACTTTAAATACTACTCTGCTGATTAGCTTCCATTTCAAATAGTGACTTATGTTCATTAGGGTTCTATTATTCCCCTATTATGGTTTCATGCATAGCAGTTTCAAAACAACAATTTTGACACTTTCGGGAATGGAATATTCCACAAGAGATCGTTTTTGTTCCTGCGGGATTGTCCATAATAAACTCTGTGTCTATACTGAGAAATCTTGGAAAAATACAAGTCTATAATTTGGTAATTTTATCTATAATATAATTGTAAAGTAAGCACAAGAGAAAATTTATCCACTATTTGCTTTTTGAGTTACAAAATATTTCTAGCCTTTTATGCTAATTGGAGCTTATATGCCAACTAGATTCTATAATAGGGAAAATAAAATAATAATAAAACAAATAGGTACATCTGTATGATAGAATACTATTCAGCAATAAAAAAGAATGAAATATTTATATGTAGAAAATCATGGGTAAATTCTAAAATTATTTGTGTGTGTGCATGTGTGTGTGTTGAGCAAAAAAAACCCCAACTACAAAAAGATACATATAACAGGAATCCACTCATACAAAATTGTTGCAAATTCAAATCTAACTTACAGTGTCAGAAATGAGATCAGTGTTTCCTCTGGCATAAGAATTGACTTGGATGAGAGAAGTGTATTTCTCTACAGATTGACTATAGTGATGACTGCAAGAGAGTTCTCTGAGTAACCTTAGATTGACCCAGGTCTCTTTTATTTTTTGCTTATAGTTCTCAAGATCAACTGTAGAATGCATTGGGCATAGAATACCCTGAGATAGGGAGGAACTGCCTAAAATAGCTCTGTTCTTATTCCTCTCTCTCCTAGAGATGGCAACCTCTTGAGTTAGGGAAGGACTGGCCTGACAGCCAAGGTTCTGTTCCTCTGTGCCCTAGAGACAGGACATCTTCCAAAGCTTTAGCCCAGTGATGCACGTTGCCTCTCAGGTATGTAACACAGAGCATCCAGCTTTCCAGGGGCCAAATGGGGCATGCATAGTAGACACTCTATTGCCCTGGGAAGATTAGGTCACAAAGGATCAATGGATCCAAGCTTTTTTTTTTTTTTTTTTGTCTCATGCTGTTTCTCTGTAAGTGCTAAACCCACATTAGGAAACTAATTGTATATGAGTGTGTTCGGTCTTACCGTACTCAAACAATATAGCAACCAGTGCACAGTGAACCTACTTCCTAGAAGGTATATAGGTGAATACATATGCTGAATCTTGTTTAGCAGTATACTTAAAATGGCATACTTTAATATATGTAAGTTACACATGAAAATAATGCCACCTATACATAATTACACGAAAGAAACTATTTCCTTATTTTTAATATAGTCTACTTTAATCCATCATGAGCCATTTGGAGTCTCTCATTAGTAAAGATGTCTATAGAAAACCTCTTGTTTATCCAATATATATATATTATATATATAAATTATATATATATAATTGAGAAACTCCAAAATCTTTAAAAACACTTTATAATTTTGCCTGTTACAGTAAGACCATATACTTTGAACATTTAGAACACATTTTTTGAACTCTAATATTTCATACCTTTGAATTCCAGTAAGTATATATCTCTTTTATATTCTGTTTTCTAACCAAATGTGAAATATAAGAATCAGAAATATGAAAATCAAAACTTTATTTTCATTGCTATTATAGCTAAAGAAAAGGAGTAAGTTGACCTCTATCCCCAAATTACGTGTCTTTGCATAATCTATCATTGACTTTATACTTCCACGTATGCTAAGGAATAAATCAAAGTTTTAGAGGAGACAAATTAACCCAACCAAATGGAAGAGAAATTAGTGACTTTCATTTATCAAGTCCTAATATTAAGAAGATGGAATGAATAGAGCAAGAGTTACACAGTCTAACTTATAACTACAGAAAAAATAAAAGGTACACAGTAGTGAAAAATGCTACATTCTTGCCAATTACAGGTAATGATCCTTTCCCACAGTGAAGAAAAACATGAGTGGAGAGAAACTGGAATAAGAATATGTGCAAATGTCTTCTCAAGGATCAAAGAAAATTCCTTCCTCTGAAAGTAAGAACACAACTTTGCCTACCTGGAGACTTCCCTCTGCAGAAGTCAAAAGCAGGGCTCCACACATGGGGAAAGACGATACCTCTTGATACACTTATCAAGAGTTGAGAACAGGACTGCTCATCTGCCAACTTAGCAGCCTGGTCACCAGACATCAGAGATAGGGTAAGATCACCCTATTTTAGGCTTTCAACAGCAAGGGTCAAGATAGTGCCTGTTCACTCTGGGTAAAAGCTCTTCTCTGCGGTGTTGGTTCCTTTGCCAACAAAGAAGCAAGCAAGAAAGTGAGCCCCATAAAAAGTAGCCTGAAAATATGGCTTAGCTTTTAAGCTGAAAGCACACTCAGCAAATGAGCGTTGGAAAGAAATAACAAAAAGAGAAAGAGAGGGAGAGAGACAGCTGTGAGATTTCTAACCTATAGTACTGGAAACTGTAAGATGACAGAGCAATGCTTTCAAATTTTTGAAAGAAGCAGAACTGGAATCCCGTAAACATACATTCAGCTAAGCTATTAAAATGTGCAGGCAGAAAAAGCCACTTTAGACATTCTAGGATTCAGAACTCTTGTATTCTTTCCTTAAAAAATTACTCATCAGTGCACTCTGAAATCCATTTTCCTGATTCATTTTCATACTACTTCTCAGTTGTGCTTATATCCCAATTGGTGCAAAAAGAATAAAACATTATAATATTTTTTGTGGTTTCTGGTCTGAGTAACACCCCATTAATTTAATATCATGTTTTTGTTTGTGCATCAGAGGGCCAGACTCCTAAAGAATGGTTGGTACAGAGGTAAATGAATGTGGTGCATATTTTGAAGGAGTAGATCAAACTGCACCGTGAAGACATAATTCTCATCCCACCTGCAGGCTCTTCCTCACTGCTGCCATGCTGTGTGCGCATACATATTAATAGAAACTTAAAAACTGAGGAAAAGTAGGAGTTTTTAAAGGGGTTACTTTTACTGTGTGAGAATAAGAAAATGAAGTGTGAGAATGAAGTGGGTGGCAGTTATTGCCCTACTCATAGTTATTGAAATCAATTATGAATTACATTCTACAATAAAAAATTATTCAAAAATTCAGAGAGCTCTCTAACAATGATTATGACTTTATAATCAGAAATGCTTCTTATGAATTAGGTGAAATATTTTACATGCCCATTAAATTATCTGTGGTTGCATAGGGAAATCTTTAATCATCTTTAATTTTAAAAAGGATTTGTATTAAAGAGGAGGGCATACAGAGTAGGCTGATATGAATTTATAAGGAGCAGTGACAGAAAGACTAAAGCCTCAAGGGAGAGGAGACTAAGATTTAAAATAATCCTAAAGATGAACAAACAAAAAAAGTTATGTATAAAGGCAAAAGCAAACACAAAGAGCAGAGAAGAGCTTTTGATTGTAATTAGTATTAAATAAATGACAAAATAAAAACTTTAAACTAATTTGTAGTGAGTGGCACAATGTTATGGGTTAAGAACCTTTAATTTCTTCAACAAATATTTTGCTTCTGCCACATTCAAGAAACAAATTATGTATCAGTTTGCCATGGGTCAAATAAACATGCATAAGCATTGTTCCTCAGTGGCTGTAAATAATGAGCTGACTTCTCAGAATTTGGAGCTCTTCAAGCACATTAAATCAGTTTGTTCAGGTTGTAGTTCAGAGAACTGCAGTCTATATGGTTGAAATGATGATCTCTAATTGACTTTCAAACTCTTATATTAAACTATTTTCTAAAGATAAAAATCTCATCTGTTCTTTCTTTCCATCTTTCCATATTCTGTTTAAGAAATGCAAATATTTATTAGCATTCACATGTGTGTCATCTAATGGAACAGTTGTTTCTTAACAAATGCCAGTGAATAAAATTTAAAAAAAAGTACTTCAAATTGCTGACACTTTTTATTTTCCTAGCTCATAAGCACCAACATGACAGAGAATATCATACTATTTTCCAGGGAAATTATGGCTAAAGTATATCATTACTGTCATCTGATGCACTTACAGAAGATTCATTAATCTCTGAGGAGTTACACTTGGTGGAACCAGATTGAAATGGGTGTGGCCAATGTTTATAAATGGGCTTGATATAGTAGACATATGGAGAAAAATCATATTTGATGCATTCCAAAATGTCTCAAATGTAAGGTAAATGACAACAAAACTATTCCTAGAAGAAAAAGCCATCTGTGTAAACAAAGAATCATTTTCAGTGAAAAATAGATGATAAATCATCTCTCTTATCATGCTAACATCTGCCCTTGACTTGGTCTCCTTGTTCATTTTATGTTTTAATTTTAGAAAGTTTCCCTTTCATTTACTTATACCAAGATATTGCCTATTCTCACCCTTCCTGTAAGTACCATGTAACCTTGCTATGTTTCTGGAAATAAAGAGTACAATTTTGTAGTGGCTTCATGGAATATGTCAAAAGACATATTCCATACATTAAAATCTTTATCCTCTGTGCAAATTAATTTTCCTTTTCCTTAAGTTATATTAAAAACATTACAGTAAACCTAAAGTTACCATAGGATATTCTATATTCATTGAATAAAAAGGATATTCTATATTCATTGAGAAGTCTCCGTGAATTTAAAAAGTGAATGGAATTTGTTTACAGATGAAAGTAGGAAATCACTATATTCGAGTTTTGATTTTAATCCTTTTTTTGAAGTGAGGGAAGGATATGCTGTAAAAAAAGTTTTTATCATTTATTACATTTCTATTTGAACTTCATAATAAATTTATTATTTTAGATCAGAACCCTCAGGTGTCAATTTTTCCCTTCCACTAAGCACTAAACATTTAGAATACTTACAAACATTGACCAGTGCAGATTGATCACTGAGACACTCCCATCCCACCAAAAACAAGACATTGTTGAAACTGTCATTTCAAGACTTTTTTTTCCCAAGAGATGTAATTGACACCCAGAGAGGTGACTGAGATAATAAACAAAGATTGTTATAGTCCCTTAAGGTAAGACAAATCAAAATTGCAATAAAGTGCCCAACAAGAATCTGAGGTATTGGTAAATCTTCCAGAATTATCTATATCCAAGAAGAATAAAACCAAAATCAATCCTTATAAAATGAAAGCCTAGTTTAGGCTCGGCACCTGTGGCTCAAGCAGCTAAGGTGCCAGCCACATACACCTGAGCTGACGGGCTCAAATCCAGCCCAGGCCCACCAAACAACAATGATGGCTGCAACCAAAAAATAGCCATGCATTGTGGCAGGCACCTGTAGTCCCAGCTACTTGGGAGGCAGAAGCAGGGGACTCTCTTGAGCAGGAGTTGGAGGTTGCGGTGAGCTGTGATGCCACGGAACTCTACCCACGGCGACAGCTTGAGGCTCTGTCTCAAAAAATAAAATAAAATAAAATAAAAGCCTAGTTTAAATCATACCCCACAAATGGATTAACGTGAAGTGGGGATGCTGCTTCCCCTACCTCATCTGCTTGTCAAAAGTAAATGTAAATGCTTTCTGGAAGAAAATAGTATCAAACTGAGCCTAAGATTATCTCTATCATTTTTAATGTTTTACTTCCTGTTCTCAAAAATAAGCAAACATACGGGCAGATGAGTTGGTGGGATGATAAACCAAAATAAAAACAATAGAAATGGAAGCAAATAACAAGATTTATAAATAAAGAGTGATAGTCGATAGTTAACATCCAGGTCTAAATCTAAATGGCTATAATATTGCTGTCATTTAAGCTCAGTCTTATTTATAAAAAACGTGTATTTACTCAGAAAAGCAAGCTTCCTTTCCTATTTGCTAACTCTATCCAAAGGCATGAAGATCTGACCGCATAAATCCTGTATTTGTTTTCTCTCATTTATGAGCACAGTCTGACAAAGAGTCTCACTGGACTAAGATGAAGTTGTCAGCACCTTTCTGAAACCACTGGAAAGAATTCATGGTCTTGTATTTTTTTCAACTCCCAGAGGCTGCCTACATGCCTTGGCTGTGGCACCTTCTCCATATTCAAAGCCCACAATGGAGAGTTGAGTCTGTTTCACATCACAGCTACACTTGACCCTTCTTTTCAGTTCCTTCTTCCACTTCTATGGAATCATGCCATCAGGTAGGACCCACACAGACAATTCACGTCAAACATCTCCATGTGAAGATGAGCTGATTGACAGATTGAAAATATATTGGTTTAATTAAAATTTTTTTATTTTGGTGTAATAGTATTTGCTTTATTTTAATTTATACCACAATAATTTTGTACACCCTCTTAGAACTTCCCATTAAACATCATTAAAATATAAGACATTCAATTATTATTTGTTGAGAATAAATTGAGGAATTGAACAAATAATATGAGTAGAACTTAAATATATATAAACACATTTTCCATTTACTGACTATGAAACACTTTTTATATGTATAACCACATTTTCAACATTAAAGATTAGTTATTTTGTATTTACTTTTTTCTTGTATGTTTTTAATCAGCTCTGAAGAATGAATAGTTCATTTCATTATTTTATAATTTCTAAGAGAACTGTAATAATGATGAAAAAGAGAAGATATCTTCCTATCTCACATTAATCTTTGGTCTTGTTAAACTACTCTGTCATTATAAGTGATGCTATCTATAGTGAAAATGGAGAATGAAGGATGGTAAAAATCCCAGGATGAGCTTTATTTTGACTTGCCAGAATTTTATTAAAATATAGTAATAATATAAAAGGGACTACTAAGTATCACCTATTATAACCTATCCACTTTATAGATGGGGGAACAGAAGATACAGAAAGGACATTCTTTTTTTATTTTATTTTATTTATTTATTTATTTATTTATTTTTATAGAGACAGAGTCTCACTTTACCTCCCTCGGTAGAGTGCCATGACATCACACGGCTCACAGCAACCTCAAACTCTTGGGCTTAAGCGATTGTCTTGCCTCAGCCTCCCGAGCAGCTGGGACTACAGGCACCCACCAAAATGCCTGGTTATTTTTGGGTTGTAGTTTGGCTGAGGCCGGGTTTGAACCTGCTATCCTCGGTATATGGGGCTGGCGCCCTACTCACTGAGCCACAGGCCCCATCCAGGACATTTCTTTTTTTAAGATCACATACATGATTACTTGTAGTTTTGGATTACATAATGTAAACAAATTGTCGCTAAAACTTAAACACACACACAAAAAGTACTTTATTCTTTCACTCAACTACAATCAACATTGCAAACTTCTGTAACCAATGTATGGGGATTTCTCCCCATGAACAAGCAAGCAATCATTTCTGCAGAGAACATCATCTGCGTGTCCTCTAATTCAGCTCTATTCTGACACTGTCCACCTGAAGATAGGGCCAGACCTCACAAGTTGCGGACTCATTCCTCAACATTTCTCCCCCTTCAAGTGCCAATCACCGGCCCTAAGTTGTTTTTTACCTGTGATTCTGACTAAGTGGCTATCAGTTGGGGGATCCTATAACCTTTTCCTTGATTAATTTGTTAGAGAGGCTCACAGAACTTAGAGAAACACTTCTTTACATTCCAGTTAATTATAAAGAATATTACAAAAGCTACTAATAAAGGATATGCATAAGACAAGGCATGAGGAAAGGAGCTTGGAGCTTCCACGCCCTCTCTAGCACCTGATCCTCTATGAATCTCCTTGTGGTTCAGCTATCTGGAAGCTCTCTGAACCCTGTCCTTTTGGGTTTTTATGGAGATTCTATTACACAGGTACAATTGATTAAATCATGGATCATTGGAGGTGATCATTTTCACCATTATTGCAAGCAGTGCAAGGTCAGACATAACCAGGTCCACACACATTTGTATCTTTCCACAAGGGCAGATTTTAGTGATGCCATTTCAGTCATAAAAGACACAAGATGCATAGAGTTCACAAGGCCACAATTCTTAGGTCTACCTATTAACTGCATAGTTACAACCACAGACGCACAAACTCAAGCTGCTCCACAAGTTGGTCAGTATAGCAAACCATACACATTCATATGCTTAATCAATATGTGAATGTTACAGGTTAAAAATCTCCACATCAGACAAACTAATGAACTAGTCCGAAGAGGCCAATATGAACAGGAAGAGCACATTCTGGCCTGATCCGGAGGGTCATCAATGTCTTGCTAGACAGAGTCCTTGCTTTGGGCAGAGTCTTCACTAGCAGATGACAGGTGCTAATTACATAGATGATATCTATGGAGATAGCCAAATGCAGTTGATGAATTCTTGCTCTCTATATGGGCTCTGGAGAAGACTGATAGTAAAGGGTATAGTCCTTATTGATCAAATGCACCCCTGGTCCCTGCTGCCATAGTGCCCTTTGAAATATAAGATGGAGTATTTCTCTAAGATACAGTTGCTTACATCAGGGGTGTCCTATACAACCTTCAGCCCATCCTCCCTTCCTGGAGGTTGGAAATGGGCTGAAAGTCCCAATCCTCTAACAAAATACATAATTTAGACTATTACAGTCCCTGACCTGTAAAATGTTCTTTGTCATATATTTTCAGAATATTTCTTAAAACTCTATCCCCTAATATACTTATCTCAAGTATATATATAAATATTTTTAAGACACACTGAAATGTTTCTTGTAAGTTTTTATTCAGATGTCTCACATACATAACCATTTGAATATGTTATTTTGCAACCTAAATAAAAGAAAGAAATGACATTTAACTAGAAGATGAGTATATTAAATTTAATTGAAAAAATAGAACAAAATTGGTAACATCTGATTGTAGGCATCTATCAACATACGTCTTTATCATATGATATTTTAGAAAAATACCACCAAATAACTTTTATTATTGAAATTCAATAAGTACTTTAAAAAGCAATATGTAGCAAGGTGCTAAAACAATTGCAAGTCTATTATTTCCAGACACAAATCATATATACAGTGCCAGAGAAAGAAAATTCACTTTATTTACAGTTTATTACATCTAGAAAATTGCTCCAAAAAATAATAGATCATATTATTTTTGTTTTGCATTTGCCTTTTAGACCATTTGTTGACCTAAAACATCATCATGTGTGAGAATGCAATTAATACTATCTTGAAACTACTCATAGTCACCGGGAAATGTTAATTTATTTCTTAGAAAAATAATTTGACCTACTATTTATAACATGTCTAGAATTATGTGTAAGCAGTAATAAACCCAGAGATTTTTTTTCCTTCATGATATTTCAATTTGGTAAGCAAAACAAAACATCGATGCATAAATAACCATTGAACAAGTATAAATAAGAGTGATAGATATAAAATAGTATAGGAAAGGACTCTAGATACAGATCTGTAACAAGTGTTCAGCTTATAAGCCGGAGAGAGATAAAGAGAAAGATTTTATAGGAAGAGAGAACAATGTGGATGTTATAAAAGAAGGAAATATGAGTATAATATATTTCTTTTTGGTCATGCTATAGAGTGAATGTAAAGAGAAGTAAGATTTTTAAAGGCTGGTTGAGATCAGCTAATGTAGGACTTAGAATGTGGGTCTAAACTTAATAACAAATAGCCAGTAAGTGCTATAAAATGGCAAAACTGTGATGTTAAGCTTTGCCTGGATTATTATATACAAAATCAACAGTGTATAAACAGGATGCTTTAAGTAAGAACTAGAACTGAATCATTTTAAAGTGGAAAATAGTCACTATAAATCATCTTGTGTTAAAAATGGCTACAACTTGTTATTCCAGCCACTGAGAGAATCTTCTTCCTTTTCCTTTGAATGTGGGCTAATTTTAAAGACTTTTTGATCAATAAAAAGCAGCATAGGTGATATTTTACACTGACAATGCTTGCTGAAAAGACCTATTGTAGTTTCTGCCTGAGTCTCTTGAAACATTCACCTTAGTAAAAAAATATTATTTTCCATATAAGAAGTGTGAATAATTTCACACTGCTATGGTATATGTGAACGACCAGATGTTCAGATTCAGCTTAGCCCAGCCTTCCAAACCCTCCTACCAGGTACCTGATAAACTATTCCATTTGTCTGTGGAATGACACCATTCTACGAAATTAACAACATGTGGGGCAAAGGAGTTTTCAACCGAAACCTGCTTGAATTCTTTACTCACACAAGTGTGAAGACAAATAACGATAGTTGACATATTAAGCCACTACATTTGGGCTGCATAATTTGTTATTCTGCTGTTGATATGTGAAAACTATTAAATAATTTGGTAACTGAAAGTGGTGGCGTGTTATCATAATAAAAACTAAAGCACATGAAATCATCTTTGGCCAAAGATTGCAACTGGTAAAAAGAAGCGCCTTGAGGAGATGGTTAGTAAAATATGAAAGGGCCTTGGGACTTTAGTGAAGGCTTGCAGAACAATGAGAAAATGTTCCAGGCGTATTATAAGGGAAGCAAGAAAGCATTTGGCAACACTTACACTTCAGGTACTTTGGGACATACAAATTCCTAATGAACTTGGGAAATGATTGGGGTGATTTTTTATACAGAACACAGACAGTGTCAACTAGCTTTTGCTGGTTGTCTATGATAAAACCTGAGCTTTAAAAAATGAATTAAATAAGAAACTATTATCTTTTTAGCAAAATTAAAAAGAAATATACTGTGTGTAGGAGAGTTAAAGTGAAGAACTAGCTTCAGAATAAAAATCAAAGTTAGGTTATAAATTCTAAGACTTTAGAAATACATTGTTATTCTGTCATGAGCTCTTTGGGATAAATGAAAGGTATTCTAAAGGATTTGGGGATGCTACTTACAGTTTAACCTTGTTTAAAAAAATGGAGCTTCTAAGAGTCTTAAAGATATAACTTTAGGAATACCTCACATACAAATAGAAGCCTAGAAAGAGAAGGAACCTGTCTGGAAAATTAAGTATTTAGCTTATATCTAATGGAGTAAGTTTCACTAAGGTTTGTAGCACACTCACAATTTTTAGAGATTGTACCATTCAAAGTACCACCAGATTGAATTAAAAGGGAAATAAAGGACAAGATATAAAGATTCAAGACACCCAAGTATTTTATGGAAGGGAGCAAGATGAAAAAAGTAACTTAGCCTCAAATAGGAGCCCTTTCATATATAAAATGTAGTGTGATTCAGCATGAAGAATAAACATCCTAGAAGGCAGGGAATACAAGGGAAAATTATTCCTGTGGAAGAAAAATGAACACTAATCAAAGAACGAGTAACAAGTGCCTGGCTGAATTTCAGAAATACAGCGACTCCTGCCTGCCTGCCACACATCCGCACCCCCATGGCCTTTTGGACACAGTTTATTGCAATAATCCCCCTGTACCATCACTGATTCCTGGATTTCTGCAGAACATCACACTCAGTCCTCTGGTTCAGACATCATCATATTGGAAAGAACACTACAAGGGGGATAGCATTCTAGGCTTCTCAATTGCACCTAAGCCTGGTCTAAATGAAGACATAATAGGACAAAAGCTAGAGGATCCTGGGAGAAAAGTCATGTATTTCGAATGTGGGAGTAATATATGCATATTACAATGTGTGGCTGAAAGGAGAAATGTGTTAAATTTAAGGTGGCCATAGATTATCTTCTCTCTCTCTCACTGAGAGGTTGAGTCTAATTCCCTTCCCCTTGCTTAGGAATTTTATGATAAATATAATAAAATTCAGCATAGATAACATTCTAAGATTTCCAAGCCTCCTAGTTTAGAAGCCTCGGAGCTTCTCCTCAGTGCTCTTGGAAAGGTCTTTCTGGAGACAATAGTGATATGTATGGAGTCTAACTACTCTGAGGTTGCTACTGGAGAGTTTCCTTGTAGATCCTCTGTGCCAAAATCTCCTCTGAATTTAGCATTCTGGCTGTTCCACTAAAATCACAAGCATGTGAGCGAAACCATTCTGGAACATCTGCAACAACATTTCTGACAGCTGAATATACCAAATGATATTAGTACAAGTTGAACATCCCTCATCCCAAAATATGATATCTAAAATCCTTTAAAATCTATTTCTGAGGTCCAACCTTATGTCACAAGTGGAAACTTGTCATGCCTGACCTTATGTGATGAGTTTCAGTCAAAACACAGGTACGAAACACTTGTTCTCAAGGCGGGGGGCGGGGGAGGGAGAACCTCAGGTGCCTTATGCTGCAATATATCTTTTCTGTTCACACTTAGATTGAACCACAAAGCATACTTGCAAAAGGTAACAAAATGGAATATATGCAGGATGTCTTGAACACAGACAGGAGTTGGAGATCAGCTTGAGAAAGAGTGAGATATCCATTTCTACTGAAAATAGAAAAATAAGCCAGGCACTGTGCAAGTGCCTGTAGTTCTAGCTACTTGGGAGGCTGAGGCGGGAGGATTATTTGAAGTGCTTGAGGCTGCTGTGAGCTAAGTTGGTGCCATGGAACTCTAGTCTGTGCAACAGAGTGACACTCTGTCTTAAAAACAACAACAAAAATCCTGTACAGTGTTTATTTTACTAAACTCTAGAATATAGCAGCAACCTTGCAAGAGTGCGGTGCAAACCAAGATGAAGAAAGAATATATAGTGGGGAGAGGCTGAGAAGGCATTCGATTTGTGCGTATTTTCCAGCTTTATGTTTTCTTTTGGTTTTTTCCCCTTATTTCCAGAACTCAATGTCCCAGATTATTTGGAGAAAGGACAATTCATTATTTGTAATACTTACTATGTTTATCAACCAATTAATCTTATTGGAACGATTGTATTTAATCCTCCCAGCAGCTTCTAAATGGAAGATGAACAGAAAATCAAATAATGTTTAGAATAAGTAAAAACATTATTGTATGGAGGAGGGGCACTGAGAGAATGAGAAATACAAGTTTACACTTTATTCCACTTAAAAGATCTGGGTTTTTATTTTTACTATGGTTGTTCAATATGATTAAGTCATTGTTTGTCTTTATTTAAATCTTACATTTTTTGATTAATTGAGAAAAAATGTACTGCCATTACTGAAATGGATTATGGATTAGTTTTCATCTGAGCAAATCACTTAGCCACATGATATTCTGCTGTATTAAGAGATTTAGATAACAACATATTTCTTTGGGTAAACAAGTGGCTGACTAGAAGAACATTGGGTTGAATATTGGTGTTGAATGGGACATTTATGTTTTCGCTGGGTATAAACATTTTAGTGTATGTATAAACATTTTAGTCTTCCCTGGAGTAAATGTGAAGTAAATGTGAATTTACTTCTGCTTAGTAAATTCTAAGCAGTAAATGTGAAAGATAAAATAAATATATTCTTCCTTCTTCCTTTGATTTTCAGCCAAAAATGTTAAGGGAGTGACATTTCTCATTTATTTACTTGTCTACTTTATTCTAAGGGCTATAGTTTTAAAATTCTGACAAAGGTGAAGAAGAGGGAGATCAAATACTTTGTATACTCAGAGTATATTGTTTTGAAGGAAGTCGAAAGCTATGACAATGGAGGTAACTTTCTGTCCATGATAACATTTGTTCTGGACTGATCCAAAGGACAGTTCTTCACCAGTCTTTTTACAATCTCAGAGCCACTATTATAATTTCTCAGAAGGTTCTCTCATTTCTCTGCCTATGGCTCCACTGCAAAATAATAGTTGGTAGAAGAATCACACAAAAGGTTCACTGCAATTCCATACTTCCCAGGTTTGGTTGGTAGGTGGATTCTCAGTGAGCAGTGCCCACAGAATGATGTTAACGCCTTGTCTATAGTGACAGATTCATGATGACTGCAGTAATGTGAGAACTTATTTATAACCATAGTCCAAATCTCTGAAATTGGAGTAAATTTACCAAGCTAAAAGTTTCATGTGTTATAGCATCATCAAAATGTATACATTTCAATAGGAGTGAAATTCTGTGTTCTGACAACACAGCACTGTAAACTGGAAAATTCTCCTCACTGAAAAGATCTCAGATAGAAGATTTCTAATTAGTCCTAATAGTTCTTCATTTATGAAATTGCCAGAGTTTTGTCCTTACATAAACTCTTACACTAGATGTAGGTCCTAGTTTGTAAACTTGATAATTACATCAATAAATACTTGGAATGACTTAGTATTCTATTCCTAATTGTACTCCTGGTCAAGTCCTCATAGCATTAACAGACTGCAGTCTCTCCTAATCCTCTATCAGGTGTGAGTTCCACATCATTCCTGACAGTGCCATTATCTGAATTGGGAGCTGCTGGATTTTCACAAGTGGCCAAGGTCTTCATATTTTACATTTCTCCACCACCACCACCTTCTTCCTATTTGCTCTTTTCCTCAGAACAAATAATTTCAAATTTCACCTCTACTAATTAGTCTTATTTACTATCTGAACTAGTTAAATTGTATTTACTTTTTTTTTAAGATCTGACACCATCAGTTCTTCCTCTATTTCAGCTACCAACAAATTATATTGTTTTTTTAACCATATTTGTGTCTGCTTCATGAGGAAAAAAAGTAATCTTCTTTGCATAAGTAGATTTATAGAATTATCAGATACTCTATTTTTTTCACTCATACACACCTTGATCTTCACCAAACACAAATATACCACTTCCTAACTTCTTGAAATCACTTAGAAAAAAAAATAGAAGATAGATTTTTCTGGGAAAGAGACTGGAAATCCTTGCTCCTAATAAAAAAAGAGTCAAGAACCGCTGACCCAAGAGTGCTGACATGTAAAAGTGTCTTGGATAGGTGGATAAGATCTAATCACAAAGGTATAAATAGTGAAACTACAATTCCCACAAAAACAAATTTATAACAACAAAACTATGGCAGGGTCTGCCCCTTGTCCACCTCCATCAGTATGCAACTATTAAATTGTGCATTTACATTGTTGAGAAAACAAAAGGTCTCTAAACATTTCCTTATGTTATTTTCATTGGCAAAAGCATCAATTCTGTAGCCTTGCAAGATACCACCCTTTTCGTGCATTTCTGGGAGTAAATCTCAAAGAAATATGTAGGAGAAAGAATGAATAATCTTCAATGCATAAAGGAAATATTCAGGAATATCTCAAAGCATTTCAAATAACTCATAGACTATTTCTAAGAGCAACATACGCTTCTGTTAATGTAAAATTACCTGCTATTAATTCTGATCCTCTGAATCAGCCAATTTAATTCTTTATGACTAAATAATACCTATGTGGTAAAAGAAAAATGCTCTTCCTGATTCTAATTCTTTCAAATTGATTGAAGAGATGCACAACATTAAGCAAATATAAACCTCTGGGTTATTTTATAAGAAAAAAAGGTAAAACACCTTAGAGATACAAGTCTGCTTTGTTACATTAATCCTATGGAAAACAATTTGAGAACACAGAATTCAGTAGCTCACAATGATTTTATTTTTCTTCAGGGGTTCCAGTCAATGCCTAAGAAGAAGCAATTTACTAAGTTATACCTTGGGGCATTGTAATTCACCACACATGAGTGAACATTTTGCTTTGGGAAGGTAGTTGCTCATGGCAAAATCAAATCTATCCAGTTCTATTTTGCACTGGCAACAGTAACTTCTATAAGAACAACACTTATAGTGTATTGTCCACTTTTTTTTTTCTAGCGATTCTTTAGTGCCCTAAAATTTTTAATCTTCTTTTTAGCACCTTTCTACTTGATTTTCTCTGTGTAAAAGTATAACCTTAACAATGTAACATAAAGTGAAAATGGAATTACTAAGGGATTTTGTGTGTACATGTGTGATTTCTACCTCTTCAATAAAGGTTTCTCGTGAATCCACAAAACTACACTTAGCTCCTTTTCATACCATGTCTCAAGCCAAAAATAGTGTCTGTCATTCAAGGTACATTACATTTAGTACTGGTTTATATTATTTTTGTTATTTGATCAGAGACTCTACATATGCGATACATGTCTCACTTAATCATCTCAAGAACATTAACAAGTGGGTATTAGCTTCTTTCTCATATCAGGAAGTTAAGGTTAGTAAAGGCTAATATTCCCAAGATCATATTATTTGTATATAGCATAGGTTGGTTTCAAAATTCTCTGTCCATTTTATATATCAATTCTTATTTTCACACATCATGTTAATCAAAACTGAAACACTTGATTTGACCCACACTAAGCATTTAAAAAAAATTGGGGGACATACAACTCAATTTTAGATAATTTGTAGCTCTAGAAGCATTCAAATATATTACTACAAAAGAGAAATGTCATTTGTTATAGCTGGTAGGCTGACAGAAATTCAAATGATTATCTGATACCTGTTCTTAAAGTGCATTTCCAAATAATAAACCATTCCCAGGGTTTCTGAGCTCACTGGTGATAAAGAACCACATATTGATCTCTTAAAGCTCAAGGGCTTTGAAAACGATGTGAATTCCTGTCAAATACTCAAGTTGACTGTGATTGAAGATTCTTGACTGACTGCACTTCCCAGGGCATCAGGGTGTGGTTATGTTTTGATATGTCGTTATAGCCACAAAGGACCAGATACCATTTCATTCTTGACTATATCATTGCTTTGAAGCATTTCTACAAGTTGAAGTATGTAAGTACATTTACTAAAACTTCCTTATTTTTTTTTTAAACTGAGTATTAATGTGTTGCCCTCCCCCCCCATTTGTCATATTTTTGCCCCTGTTTTTAGTTTCATCTGATCAGTAGAGTTTTGTTTGATGAATGCCTTTCTGTTACCTTTGGAACCAAATTCAAATTCAAACCCCTTAACTTGGCATAACAGACCCTCTATAATCTGCCTTATGATTAGTTCCCCAGTATCATATCACATAATTTGGCAGTTTCCCCTCACACCTGTGCTCCAGGCACACTGAACAACTTGCCATACCTTGGCAACACTCTATTTACCATGCTTCAGCGCCTTCACATGTTCTACCCAATGAGGGCTTCTGCTTGTTTCCCTGCTTGGCAAAATCATGTTCATCTCTCAACAAAACCCATTTCAAATACTGACTGGCAATAGTCCCCCTTGATACTGTCCTGGATAAGGTAAATCCTACACAGACATAGATAATGATATTGATATGGATATAGACATAGATACAGATATAGGTTTATACAGAGGGTGTCAAAATGTATACACATTTTAATAAAGACAAAAACTATTAAAATTGTAAAACTCAATATGTTGATAACCAAAAACATAATACAAGTCACATTTCAGCAGCTCTTATACTACATAATTGCAGAAGTCAAACATAACTTGAATATTACAATTTTCATACAGTTTTTCCTTTCTTAAAATTTATATTCATTTTTAAGCACCCTCTGTATATTCAAATATTACCACTTGCACAAATTCCTGTGAGCCTTTTGAACATACATTGGAAGTCAATATCACTAATTTCTGTTATCCATATAAAACAAACAAACACAGTTACATTTAGTTTAATAAGATGTACTATTAGAATTAAACATTTTAAGTGCTATAAAGTATCAAAGAATTTAGTATTTCCACCCATTTTCTATTTGCTTCAGTTGGCTTAAAGTGAAATGGGTCAAATATTTAGCATCTGTGAAGAAACCTTCCTCCTCTTCCTTCCTTTGTTCCCTCTCAAAGGTTTTACATATTTTTGCATGCATTAATGTTTACCCAAAGCATGTATATTTTGTGAACAACCTGAGGGATTTTGAATGGTGATTGTGATGTTACACTATAATAAATAAACATAAGTATTAACTTTGTACCACAATTCTACTTAAAATGTGACTCAATTATTTTACATACCCACATACTCTCATACTACTGCATGTATTTTTAATCTGCTGGAATATTTACCTGACTGAATTTACCATGGTGTGTGTGTATTGGCATGGTTGAGAAACACAGCTTGAGTAAGTTTCTACTATTGTTTATTCACCGGGAACTAGGGGGGGTTTGTATGTGTGTA
The DNA here is from genome assembly GCA_963574355.1 of Loris lydekkerianus. Taxonomy (NCBI): domain Eukaryota; kingdom Metazoa; phylum Chordata; class Mammalia; order Primates; family Lorisidae; genus Loris; species Loris lydekkerianus. The sequence continues at coordinate 20,412 of CAUYPK010027482.1, forward strand.
TGTGTAAGATAAAAGATCTTTAAAATCAGGAACTACATATTTTTTGTTTTGTATAGTAATAGCTCCATTTTGGGGGCTCAATAACTTGGGGGAATAAATTTTATATATATAATATATAATATAGATATCATATTATATATATAATATATAGAAGGTATATATATAAAACATATTTTATATATATATATATATATATATCTTAGTAGGCATATGTTCTCAGCTCACAGGCAAACTTTATCACTATTTTGTTACTGAAAAATGGAACAGGCGATACTTCCATCATTTCAACCACTGTCCATTCTATTGCTTTAACTTTATCAAAGGAGATGTTTTATAAGAACCACACGAACTAAAATCCTTTACATTTGAAGAAATGTATTTACATAAACTTATCAAAGAAATCACTGGCTCCAGATTAAGACATATTAATCACCATAAATAGCAGTAATGAAGAATAATCATTGGTTTAAAATACTACTTTGAAAAATGTAGCTGGTCCGGATAAGAGTTTGATATTCCAATGATGAGAACCATGTGCATGCAAGTTCTTGTTCTGACACCACTGTTGAATATTGTCAGGTAGCAAAAAATGCTTGGAAATTTAAATAATTATCCCTTTTGACATAAGACACTTGAATCAAGGATGGATATATATGACTTCAATTCATCTGTCACTGGCAGGGAAAGATGCTGTCTGTCTTTATTAACCTGATTACTTCTAATACAGCCACCAAAGACTAGATGCTTTGATATGAATTATTTTCAAGATATGGATGTCCAGAAAAATTTTTGTTTTTCAAGGGACATTGAGGCAGATATAATTTTTTAATTAGAATTGTACTTCCTGCCACTGACTTTTTAAAATTACATTATTTATGATTTATATAATCATGGGATCAATCTTTATTCTACTGTTTATATAAATATGATTTAATAGAAATTATTTATAAGAAAATGCCATTCTGTACTGTCAGAAGTTCCTGAAAACCCCCCTAGTTCCCGGTGAACAAACAATAGTGAAAACTTACTCAAGCTGTGTTTCTCAAACTGTAACTCTCACATCCATGAAGGTAAACCTGTAGCCGGGGCAGCAGTTACCTCTCTCACGGAGATCCTTTGGGAATAGGCACTGGGACATGGGACTTCAGCTCAAAGGGCAGAGCTTATCGCCCTCACATAAGCCTTGCAATTAGCTGAGGGAAAAGAAGTCAACATATACACAGACAGCCAGTACACATTTGCCACCGCCCATGTCCATGAAGCCCTATACAAAGAAAGAGGACTCCTAACTTCTAGTGGAAAAAACATCAAAAGCAAATAAGAGATCCTGGCCCTAGTAGAAGCTATCTGGCTGTCAAAACAACTCACCATCATCCATTGCCATGGACACCAAAGAACGGACTCGCTCATCACAAGGCAAAATACTCTGGCCGAACAAACTGCCAAGGCAGCTGCCCTAAGACCAGTGGGGACCACCCACATTCTTCCAGTCTTACCTGACCACCTACTGCCAACATCACCAGTCTACTCAGAAACAGAAAGAGAAAAAAGTAAATGCCTGGATTGCCTAACAGGTCTTCGAGACTGGCTCATCTGCCCAGATGGATGCTCCTTCCTCCCAGAGACGTTAGGATGACAACTGGTTAACCAACTACACTAGCAAATCCACCTTGGAGCCACAAAACTCAGCCAACTTATCTCCGAACACCTGTATGTTCCTCATCTCTGCAAATGGACTAAGGACGCAGCTTCCAGATGTCTCCCATGCAGCAAGGTAAATGCAACCTGAGTGCCTCACCACATGGGGTTGTGCCTCCAGGTCTCCAATTCAGGGAGCATTGGGAACTCGACTTCTCTGAAATCAAGGGTGATACAGATATAAATACCTCTTAGTATTAATTGATACCTTTTCAGGATGGCCAGAAGCATTCCCTTGTAAAAAAGAAATAGCCTTAACAGTGGCAAAACACCTTCTCACTGACATTATTCCCTTATTTCGATTGCCTCTCACCCTGGGGTCTGACAACGGCCCGGCCTTCATTTCCCAGGTCTCTAAAAACCTGGTGGCCACATTAAACATTACTTGAAAGTTACATTGTGCTTATAGACCCCAAAGTTCAGGACAGATAGAAATAATGAATAGAATATTAAAGGAAACCTTAACCAAATTGCATATAGAAACTGTCAGTAACTGGGTAGACCTCCTCCCCTTTGCCCTATTACAGGCCTGATGCACCTCCTACTTCCAAGGTTTAACACCCTTTGAAATAATCCATGGAACCCTGCCTCCTATAATCCCAAAACAAACTGATGAGCAGTTAGCCCCCATCCATAACCATAAACTTTTGAGCTCATTATAGGCCCTGCAAGAACTATGCATGGACCTACAAGATGCAATTCAGCCAAATCGTGTCTGAGCCCACCAGTACTCCGCCACTAGAGCAACTTCACAACCTTCAACCTGGAGATTGGGCTTGGGTAAATAAACATAACCCAGAAACCTTAGCCCACCAATGGGAGGGTCCTTACCCTGTTATCTTATCTACCCCAATAGCCGTAAAAGTCAGAGGGAAGAAGCCATGGCTCTATTACACCCACACCAAGCAGGCCACCAAGAACCATACCCCCAAAAAATGGTGTCTGGAGCCCATAGAGGACCCCCTAAATCTTTGATTGTGCAGATATCCTCATCTTCAGTAGCTTGCTCCATGCCATCCAAGGACCAGCCAGAGGTGATACTACTACAACCAACACCAACTCATCCCCCATGACTGGATCCTCTCCCATACCAAAGAAGGCACCGATGTTGCCTTCACTTCAAACACCCAACCAGCCTTCTGCTTTGACCTCTGTGCCCTGTTTGGCAACAGCTGGAGAAGAACGCCATCAAGGTATGAATGACCTTGGGACTGTATAGGTATGTGGTCAGCAAAAAGACTCAAAAATACTGATTTCTATCTATGCTCTGCAATTGTGTTAGGCTTCTCTTCAGACCGACAATCTTGTGGGGAGGCAGGGGACTACTATTGTGAGAACTGGGGCTGTGAAACTTTAGCATCGTGAGGAATAACCAAACATCCACAGATAGGATTCCATAGAAATGGTCCAGGTGCTTGTACCCAAAGTAGAAACTGCAATCCTGTCAAGCTATTTATAACAGACTGGTGGAAAGAAGAATGGAGGATGGGCTTAACATGGGGGAACATGCAAGACCCTTTTGTTTACCATCCAGAAAACCCCCTGGCCACCTCCTATCTCACTGATAGGCCCAAATTCTATCCTTAATCCAGAGCCCCACAGGTTCCCCCCCCCCGCTCCAATCCAAACACCATCTCCTTTCACTGCCACCCCTGCATCTTCATCCCCTATCTTTGCTCTTTTAGATATCGTGTTTAAATTTGCAAATACCACAAATACCAATCTAACAAATGATTGCTGGCTCTGCTTAAACCCAGCCCCACGGTATTATGTAGCAGTAGCTTTAAATGCAACCCTTGGGTCTTCCCCAACCCAGATATTAAATGCCTCATCTAATGCCTTACAACAAAACAGCAGCATATGTACATGGGGCTGCACACCCACCTTAACCTTAGGATATCTACAAGGACTGTGTATTATATCTCCAGGATATTCCTTAGAAAACTCCCCTTACCAAGATAACTGCTTAGAGGTCATTCAACTCTCCAACTCCACCTATCCCTTGGCCCCTTATTACTTAGTAGCCCCCAGAGGAACTTGGTTTGCATGCTCCATTGGTTTAACTCCTTGTGTTAATTCCCTAACCTTATATAACAGCCCCCAAGTCTGTCTCTTGACCCATATCATTCCTCAAGTTTACATCTACTCTGGAAAAGGGGGACGAGAACATCTATTCGGCTTACAAAGACAAACTAGAGCCCCCATTTTAGTACTCCTACTTGTAGGCATAGGATTAGCAGGCACCACAGCCATGAGTGCCACGGCCCTGGTGACTGGACCTCTTAGCCCAAGTTTCAAAGCACTCACAAATCAAATTGATTCATTTCTCCAAAACCTAGAAACTTCCATCGTCCACTTAGAGAAATCTTTAAACTCACTAGCAGAAGTAGCTCTCCAAAACAGAAGGGGTTTAGATTTACTATTTCTAAAACAAGGGGGACTTTGTATGGCCCTAGGGGAAACATGTTGTGTTTATACCAACCACTCTGGAGTCATAAAAGACAGCTTAGCCCTAGTCATGAAGAGTCTGCATGAGTGGGAGGAGCTACGGAAAGAAAACAATAATTGGTATGAAACATTATTTAACTGGTCCCCATGGCTAACCACCCTCTTATCAGCTATAGCCGAACCACTCCTGCTTCTTCTAATTGGAGTTACATGTGGCCCCATCATTCTCAATGTCCTCATAGCATTCATACAACAAAGAATCCAAACCAAAAAACAAATGTTAAAGAATACCAACTAACAGCCCCTTCCTAGTGATTCAGATAAATCAAGGGTTTGATTCCCCAAAAAGACAAGTGGGGAATGTAAAAGCCTATTAGCTCCCAAAACCACAGTCCCCCCCCACCCCCTCCCCACCCAGGGTAGACTCTGAGAAATGGCTCCAGAATGAGAAAGCACGGAGAGTCCCCAAGTTACCAAAAACCCTCCTAGTTTCCAGTGAAGAAACAATAGTGAAAACTTACTCAAGCTGTGTTTCTCAAACTGTAACCTCACCCTGAGATAACTGCAGTATTCTGCTTCTGTACTAGCTTGCTTGCCATTAGGCACAAAAAAAGGTATAAAATTCCACCTGCCTTTCACTTTGGGGCCGCCTGCCTTTGAAAGCAGTGGTCCCCTGCACAGGCGTAATAAAAATCACCATCTAATTTTACCAAAGTGGGGTCTGAGTCTATCTTTACAGGCTGTGATGGATACAACATTTCCTCATCTTATTGTTTAAGAAGAATTCAAATCGACACATTAATTTATGAGTTTTCCTATATCATCTAAATAACAAAATATGTTCAAAAATTAAAGTCAGCCTTTCTTGTTCAAGTTTCTGTTCTTCCTTATTGACTTTTTAACCACAGAATTATACTCTTTTTCTTTTTTCTGGACCATTCCTAAAATATTGCCTTTAGATTATGTATTTTTTGTGTGCAACAAGTCAACTAAAACCTTAGTGACTTGAAACAGTAATTTATTACCTCCCATGACTTTGTTTTTTTTTTAGAAATTTTGGCACTGTTCATCTTTGTAATTTTTTTGCTCAGTAAAACCATTTACAGGTTGAGTATTCCTCATCTGAAATGCTTGAGACTAGAAGTATTACAAATTTTGAATTATTTTTAGATTTTGATCTATTTTCATATACATAATGAGATATTGTGGAGATGACACCCAAGTCTAAACACAAATCTGTTTTATGTTTCAGACACACCTTATATACATGGCCTGAGATTATGCGTGTATGTATGTATGTATTTAGAGACAGAGTCTCACTCTGTGGCCCAGGCTAGAGTGCTTTCATGTCTTTCTGGCTCAAAGAAACCACTGATTAAAGCAATACTCTCTTGTCAATCTCCCTAGTAGCTGGGACTAGAGGCACCTGCCACAATGCCCAGCTAATTTGTTCTGTTTTTAGTAGAGATAGGGTCTTGCTCCTGCTCAGGCTGGTCTGGAACTCAAGTGTTCCTCCCATCTTGGCCTCTGAGAGTGATAGAATTACTGGCATGAGCTACTGCACTTGGCCCATCCTCAAGATGATTTTATAAAATATTTTTAATAATTTTGTGCATGAAAAAAAGTTTGAGCCATCAGTAAACAAAGGTTACACCCACTTGGACAATCTGGTTGTACGGTATCATCTTTGTTCCTGACTCTGAATTTATATACTACCAATAAGTAATCATTTTCTTACACTTATTCTTGAATAAGTATTTAACATTAGAAAAGTATGAAATGTCAATAATACAGGGTCAAGGTGATGTGTTTGGGGTAACCAGGCAGCATAGAGAAACATCACTATACTATCTGTATCTGCTCTCAAACAATAGCACCAGCAAACAAGGGCAGGCTTTCAGTCTCCATTTACAATGCTGAATATGATTCAAATATGTTTGATTATTATTATTTTTCTTTTTAAGGAGAAAAACTTTTAGAAGCAGTTGAGGGACCAGGATGTCCTTCTGGGCCTTCAGAGGAGGTGTTCTGCTGGATGGCTTTGTAAGACGTTTCCTCCAGAGTCATCTGCCTCATCAACATCTGTTTTGATCCCAGAAGTCTCCTCTGTGATTTCATAAACTGACATGACCTCTTGTTTTTCTAAGGATACATGCTACTGTGGTCCTGTATATGCTTATCATACATTTTTACCTTGTCATCTATAGGCACTTTTACTGTAGTGTGAACATCATTCTCATCACAATCTCCTTAATTCAGAACCATTTCAGTTATTTCACCCTTTGTCAAGGAATGAACTCACAGAGTTTCATTATTTATGTTAAAAATTTCTTAAATATCCCCTTTTTCCCCGCTTACTGGTGGACTCTGAAGATGAATTTTTTGCATAGTTAGTAAGGAGGGTAGACATCCTTTTTCTCATTTGACATATGGAGTTTTTCAAAGTCACCACATTTTTATGTCACTTACTATCCTCACTCAACATAGTACCAGGTAAACACAATTGTGTCATTAGTACCTGTGGTCCACACACTGGCTATAGAATATATGACATCCTTCATACTAAACTCCTTTTGAGAAACTACATGCATACCTCCATTCACTAATGCTCTTCAAGAACCTGTTTTCAGTTGAGGTTGTTGGATCTTTTCTTGTTGATTTGTTGGGGGCACTTTGTAGATTCTGGTTACTAGCCCATTGTCATATATGCAGCATGCAAATATCTTTTCCCATTCTGAATTTTGTCTCTGCTTTGTTATGTCCTCAGCTGTGCAGAAACTTTTTAAGTTGATAGGTCCCATTTACTTTTGTTGTTGTTATTGCCTTTGAGGTCGTCTTCATAAATTCTTTCCATAGGCCATTATCATTAAGAGTTTTTCCCACATTTACTTCTAGAATTTGTATAGTTTTGTGTCTTAGGTATAAATCTTTTATCCATTGTGAGTGATTTTTTGTGAGTGGTGAGAGGTGCAGATCCTGTTTCAGTCTTTTACATGTGGCTAACCAGTTCTCCCAACATCATTTATTGCATAGAGATTCTTTTTCTCAGTATATGCTTTTGTTTGCTTTGTCAAAGATTAGATGGTACTATGAGTCTGGTTTTATCTCTAAATTCTCTGTTCTGTTCCATAAATCTATGTCTCTATTTATATGACAATATCATGCTGTTTTGATCACTATAGATTTGTAGAATAGCCTAAAGTCTGGTAAAGTGGTGCCTCCAAATTTGTTCTTATTTTGTAGAATTACATTAGCATTTGTGTTTATTTTCCGGCTCCATACAAATTATAGGAAGTATTTTTTCAAGATCTGCAAAGTACGACTTTGGTATTTTCATAAGGATTGCATTGAGTTTCTAGATTATTTTGAGTAGTATAGACATCTTAACAATGTTTATTCTTCCAAGCCTTGAGCATGGTATATTCTTCCATCTGGTAACATCATCAGCAATTTCTTGTCTTCTCAGCCTAGTAGAGTACTAGCATTATAGCTGTGAGCCACTACACCTACCATACAGATTTTAATATTTAAATTCTTAAATGTCCAGCAAAAAAGATGTATATAGCTGTTTTCAGCTGTTTTATAACATACTTATTTTCTCTTTAAAAAAAGTGAGTGGAAAAAAAAAGTGAGTGAAAAGAAAAAATGCTATATAAGAGCAATTTCTTACCCACAGTCAGAAAATTTGTTACCATACATAGCCAATCCACCTTTCTTTTGATTAGAGTTAGCCAGTAACCTTTTTCCATACCTTTCCTTTGGCTTTATTTGTGTTTTCATAATTTAACATGATTTTTCCATAGGTTGAATATATTTAATAGTTTTATTTTTATTTAATCTGGCCATCTCTGCCTTTTAATTGAGTTTTCATACTATTTAAATTTAATATGTATATTTTTGTAAATTGTTTTGAATCTATCACTTTTTCTTTGCTTTCTAAAGGCCCCCTTTTCTATTTCCCCTTCTGTTTAATTTAATTGAATATGTTTTTTAATTTGCTTTTATGTAATATTTGCCTCTTACCTATATCTTTCTTTAGTTTTTAGAGAATTTACAATCATTGCTTTAGAGTTTACATCATAGAGCTTTAATGTATCATAGTTTACTTTCTAACAATAGCCTACCATTTTACACACATTTTAAGAATCTTAAATCATGTGAATTGCATTTTTTCCTTCGTCTTCTGCTTTTAAATATCATGAATGAACGTCAAACAGCACTGTAATCATTTCTCCTCTAAATGCTAAGTGTTTAAGAATACATAAAAGTAAGAAGAAAACTGTTTAAAAATATTTACCCAAATGTATTCTTTTTTCACTACTTTTTATTTTTAATGTTTATTATAACTTCATTCATATTATTTTACATTTCTGCCTGAAGAACTTCTTTCTTCCTTTCTTTTTTTGATAGTTCTGTTCAGTTGGTTCATTTTTTTATATAGGAACATGTTTATATTTTACCTTTTAAAACTCATATTTAGAGAATACATAATTGAAATACATTCTTTATTTTCTATTAGAACTTTGGGCTCACAGCTTCACTATTCTGTCTTGCATTGTTTCCTGCTATGATAATTTTATTTCTCTGCACATAGTATATGTTTTTTCTGCTTTAGATATTTTCTCTTCATCAACGGCTTTCAGAAAATTAATAAGATTTGTGTTTGTATTTTTTCAAGTCCCTTTTGTTTGGGATTCACTTAGAATTTTTCATCTATGAGTTAATAGTTTCCATCAAAGTTTGAAGTAATTTCAGTCATTATTTTGTTATTTTTTAAGGACTCCAGTGCCACTCAGTTTAGACCACTTGTTATTAATTATTCTTACATTCACTGAGAGTCTGTCATATTTTCATCAGAATTTTTTTTTCTCTGTGTTTCATTTCTAATAGCTTTTATAGCTAGATCTTTGTGTTCCCTAATCTTTGATATTGCAGTGTCTAATTGAGATGTAGGTATATTTCATCTCAGATTGTATTTTTCAGTAACTTAAATTCAATGAGTCATTTGTATATCATCTGTTTTTCATCATGCTCAGATTTTTGTCTATATTTTTTAATAAAATAAGCTTATTTATAATAATGTATTTGTCTACTACTTCTAACATTTGTCTCCTTTTTTGTTGTTGTTGTTGTTTCAAGGCAGAATCTAACTCTATCACCCTGGCTAGAGAGCAGTGGCATCATCATAGGACATTGCAACCTCAAACTCCTAGGTTCAACCGTCCTCCTTTCTAAGTCTCTTGATCCTCTTGCTACAGCCTCTTGAGTAGCTGCAAATACAGGCACCTGCCACAATACCCAGGTCCTCGTCCTCCTCTTTCTTTTTTTTTCTTCTTCTTTCTTTTTTGGTAGAAACAGAGTCTCATTTTTGCTCAGGCTGGTCTCCAACTCTTGAGCTCAAGTGATTCTCCCACCTGAACCTCCCAGAATGCTACGATTATAGGCATGAGCGACTAAACCTAGACTTTGCCCTATATGTCTCATTTCTGGTATTGTTTCTATTGATTGAGTGGGGTGGTTTTGCTAGTTTGTTTTATTTGGTTTTGTTTTTCTTTTGGCATAGTGTAGGATGTGTTTTACTGCTACTTTGCATGCTCAATTCTTTTATTTTTTTCTCTCCTAACTAATGTCTTAGTATTTTTTATGCCGCTATAAAAATAACATAGACTGGATTATTTATTTATCTATTCATTCATTCATTCATTCATTCATTTTAGAGGCAGGGTCTCTCATTTTCTGTTGTGTGGGCTATAGTGCCAGGACCTCAGCCTAGCTAACTGCAACCTCAAACCACTGGGCTCAAATAATCTTTCTGTCTGTGAGTAGTTGGGACTATAGGCACACACTACCATGCTGGCTAATTTTTCAATTTTTAGTAGAGACAAAAATTTGTTTAGGCTAGTTTTAAACTCCTAGACTTCACACGGTTCTCCCACCTGAGCTTCCCAGAGTATTAGGCTTATAGTCATGAGCCACCACACCCAGCCAAGGCTGGTTAATTTGTAAGAAACAGAAACATATTTTGCTTACAGCTTTGGAGGCTGGACAGTCAAAGGTCAAGGGACTGCATTTAGTGAGGGCTTTCTTGCTAAGTAAAGTAAATGGGGGAAGGCATCCCATGGGTAAGTGTACATGTGCAAGTAAAGAGAGAGCATAAATTTCCTTTTTATAAGAAACCAACCTGAAAGAAAATTAATCCATTCTCATAACAATGGTATTATTCTATTTACTCCACCCTCAGAGCCTATTCACTTTGAATCAGGCCCCACCTCCCTACACTGTTGTATTGGGAATTACATGTCAAACACATACTTTTTGTGTGGCACATGTACAATGCAACAGATGGAAAGTATAGTGAATCTGTCCTTTCTTTTAAAAATGATTATTTAATTATCTTGGGGATTTGTTGTTGAATGTACTTAAATTATTAGAAAGCACTTTGATCCTTTTGAGGCTTTCATTTATTCTTTGCTAGAGAGGCCCAGAGAGGTCTCTAGGGCTGAACTGATTGTCTAAGGCAATGCCCTTGTGCGTATCTACTGAGTACCTCATTTATTAGGGAGCTTTCTTCATTATGTTGGGATTAAAAACTCTCCTTGTCCCTTAAAATTTTAGGCCTGATTCTGTAGAAGGTATTCTTAGTCTTAGAATATTTTTCAAAATATGCTAATTAGTGCTTTGCTAAGGTCTGGATTAGAGCTATCTATGCATTCCTAGAGTGCATTGTCTCTTTGTCTTTCTCTCTTTTTTTTACTGATTAACTTGTTCCATGAATTCTGCCTTGGTCTTCCAAAGCTCTTAAGTATGTTCCCTAAACTGGAGGAAATATCAGGAACTACTTGAATTTTTTCTCCAATCTACATGGCTTCTGGGAATCAGCTCTAGGCAGGAATCTGCTATAATCAAAGTGCTCAGCTTATTTATCTCTCATTTCCTTCATTAATATTGCCACACTGACCATTTTCCAGTGAATGGGCATTGTCTTTTTTACTTTCCTTAATTGTTTAATGTCAAAGAGTCAATTTAGTTCCTATTTCTTTATTGTAGATGGAAGCAGAATAGTATTTATTTCTCTAAAGAATTTTTATTTGTTTAAAAATTATTTGTTTTTAGTTTTCTAGAACTAATATAATCTCTAATGGTTAAACTGTACATGGATAGAGAAATAAATTGTTTAAAATTAGGACATTGAAAAACTGTCATGAAATAAGTTCTTTTTGGTGATTTACTTTCATTGTCTATGGTTAGAGTTAGGGATGTGTTCTGTAGTCCTCCCTCCACAATCCCAAGTGATGTATTACTATAAAAGCAATTTGGGATTAAATTAAATCTCCATTTTAATATTTATTAATAATTACTCCACAAATAATCTACAGTTTAGGAGAAACTTCACCCTTTCCCCCAGCTTACTGGCAAACACCTGACATGATATGTGCTTGTATAAGCTGATGCCTCCATTACCTTAAAGCAAAACACATAGACCTCATTACTTAAGTCTCCTAACCTTTCTCTGAAATTAGAGAAAAATAAATTCTAATTGAGAGATTGTCTTCAATGTTCAAAGTCACTAAGATGGGTGAATCAGAAGAGAGTGACCAAAAAATGTAAGATATTATAACTCCAGATAAGTGGAGGGTCTAGAGGGTTAAAATATTGTTTACTGTCCATCAGTAGATGTTTACAATTTCTTATTTCTTATGCACTAATTTGTCTTGAAGGAACATTAGTCAGGTAACTCTCTGTACAGGTCTCTTAACTGTAGCTCCCCTGAATAAGAACCTGAATAAGAACCAAAAAGGGGAACATGCCTCCTGTCCACTTAATAAGCCTGAATAAGAACCAAAAAGGGGAAGATGCCTCCTGTCCATTTAGCTCATGTTTTTCTAATATTAAGGGGAAAATTTCCTAATAAATGTGATTGTTTTCCCTTTTAATTACCTACCTTCCCCTTAAAATGTTCTGTTAAGCCTTGCTTACCCCTCCTTATAAAAATCATTTTTCTGTTTGATTTTTACATGCTTATAGATTTATGAGTATGTAAGAGTAACTTTATTGCAATATTCCCTGAATAAAATCTCTTCTTATCCATATCTGAATCTTTTTTTATTTGACAATTGTATAATTCAATATGACACATATTTGTACATATGTAGTAGTAAGGTTTTATGGAATGGTACCTGCTAAACATATATGTGTATTACTTACATGCTTCTATGCAACACCTAAAATCAGCAGGTGTTTTTCTAGGGCGGGTATCAATCTACTGCTGGCTATAATATAGGAGGTCCATTTGTTTCTGTGTATGGTTGCATTTATTGCTGCCTTAAAGCCTGTGGGGCCAGAAAATTCTAAAATATGTACTATTTGATCCTTTAAAAAAATATTTGTGGGCAGCACCTGTGGCTCAAAGGAGTAGGGCACTGGCCCCATAAAGCAGAGGTGGCGGGTTCAAAAACCTGGCCCAGGCCAAAAACAGAAAAAAAAAAAAAAAAAAAAAAAAAAATTTAATGCCTGGTTATATAACAAAAAATACCTGG